>KN472380.1:0-33975 GCA_000787095.1 Periophthalmodon schlosseri
AATCCTGTTGCCTGCTGCATCTCTGGACCAGGAGTTAAGAGATGCAGCAGTCACCAAATGTGACTCAAATTAATGGCCCACGCCTTGCTCTGACTCCCTGGAACCTGCAGACTGGTTATAGTCCTGGTCCAGTCCTGGTCTAGTCCTGAACTAGCCCCGGTCCTGGACTATCCCCAGTTCTGGTCTGGTCTTTGTTGGTCCAGTCTCTGGTCCTCTGGGACATGTGAGCGTGTTTTAATGAGGTTTCCCCAGAGACACAGAGACACAGGCCAAAGCAATCAATCTGTGTATGCTCATAAAGAGGCCTGCTGTAGACCTGCTTTAGACCAGGGTTCAGACCAGGGTGTAGACCAGGGTTTATACCAGGGTTTAGACTGGGTTCACTCTTGGTTCAGTCCTGGTTCAGTCCTGATTCAGCCCTGATTTAATCTTGTTTTATTCCCATTAACAGCATGTTAGGCCCCTCCCCTTAGACCCCAGTCTCCCTCGGGACCAGGATTTCGTCCAGATTTGGACTGGTTTTGGAGGGGATCAGGTGGTGGGTCTGGATCTAATCCCAGAGCTCATTAATTATTCATGATCTTGCTCCTTGGCCCCGCCCCTTCCTTTGATGTGTCGGGGCCTGATCATTACATATTCACACTAACAAGATTTCTGCACTAATAACGGATCAATCACTCAACACCACTCCAGTCTGCACTACAGGTCTGGTTTAGTTCTGGTTTAGTTCTGGTTTAGTCCCGGTCTAATCCCGGTCTAGTCCCGGTCTAGTCCCGGTCTTTAAGTGTAATGTTTACAGGCGTGTCTTGTGTTGGTGTAGAGTTAATGAGGCAGAGAAGGCTGGACTAATTGGTTTGAGACAAGTTATTCTGACGAGAGAGAGATTTACAGGAGGAGAGAAACAGAAAGAGAGAGAGGCATGGAGGAGAGGAGGGAAGAGAGAGAGAGAGGTAGAGAGGAGAGATAGGGAGGGGGAAGAGAGGAGTGATAGACGGAGAAGAAATAGAGGAAAGGTAGGCATGGGAGAGGGAGGGATGGATGGAGGAGCGAGAGGGAAGAGAGAGAGGGAGGAGATTATTGAAGGAGAGAGAAAGGTGAGGAGGGAAGAGAGAAAGGAGAAAGATGGAAGGGAGAAAGAAGGGAGGTATGGAAAGGGAGAGAGAGAGAAAGAGAAAGAGAGTGAGGAGAGGGGAAAGAGAGGAGGAGGGCGAGGAGAGCGAGAGGGGGAGGAGAGAGGAGGGGGAAGAGGAAAGAGACGGAGAGGGAAGAGAGAGAGAGGAGGAGAGAAAAGAGGAAAGAAAAAAGAGATGAGGAGTGAGAGAGAGAGAGAGAGACAGGGAGGAGAGAGAGCGAGGAGGAGAGGAGAGGAGAGAGGACGAGAAAAGAGAGAGGAGGAGGGAGAAGGAACCGCATTTGACCTAGAGATTAAATTCATTTTGTCAACTAGACAAAAGTTTAACCTCATCCAAGAGGCGTCTTCAGCTCTGGTCAGAGTGAGCTGGTGACTCTGCCTTATATCTGCAATCTGTGACACAATTCAATTAGACTATTTATTTACATATCACTTACAAAATACAATTAAACCTCATGTGAAAACTAAAATCCACAGTTTAGACCTGATTTGGTCCTGGTTTAGTCCTGATTTAGTCCTGGGTTAGTCCTGGTTTAGTCCTGGCTTAGTCCTGGCTTAGTCCTGGCTTAGTCCTGGCTTAGTCCTGGCTTAGTCCTGGCTTAGTCCTGGCTTAGTCCTGGCTTAGTCCTGGCTTAGTCCTGGCTTAGTTCTGGCTTAGTTCTGGCTTAGTTCTGGCTTAGTTCTGTCTTAGTTCTGGTTCAGTCCTGGTTTAGACCTGTTTGACTTGTTGACCTTTGTATGTCCAAACTCTCAGATAAATTCCGGATGATGAAGCCGTCAGTGGGACAGGGGTCAGAGGTGAGGAGACTGGGGGTCAAGGGTCAACGTCATGATAACTGGACGTAGAGGAGCAAAAGGGATCTCCACAGGTCTAAACCAAGACTAAACCAGGAGTCAACCAGGACTAAACTAGGACTAAACCAGGTCTAAACTGGGTCTAAACTGGGACAAAACCAGGTCTAAACCAGGTCTAAACCAAGACTGAACCAGGGCTAAACCAGGACTAAAACAGGACTGAACCAGGACTGAACCAGGACAAAACCAGGACTAAACCAGGACTACACCAGGACTAAACCAGGACTACACCAGGATTAAACCAGGACTAAACCAGGACTATGGGACCATGGGATTGGGTCTTGGTTTTTGAAGGGTTATAAGACACTTGGACAATCCCCTATTAGATTGTTTTCAGATTTTAAAAAATTCTCTTTGTAAAATTAAATAAATAGAATCCATGGCGACAGGAGGAGGCGGGTCCGTGCGATGGGGATGCGGTCTCCATGGCGACGGAGGTTGCCGCAGTGAAGGGGAGAGGGAGGGGGGCCACCACATTATGAGGATTACATCAGCGAGAGAGTTTAAAAGACAGGGACCACCAGCAAAGTCTACTACCGCCCTCACACCTCATAGACAGAACGATATATCGATTAACCGATATCTGCACTGTGTTGATTAATTATTCATGATCTTGTCCCGTGGCCCCGCCCCTTCCTTTGATGTGTCAGCACACGCTCATTACATATTCACACTAACAAAATTTCTGTGCTAATAACATATCAATCACTCAACACTCCTCCTGTCTGCACTACAGGCCTGGTTTAGTCCCAGTTTAGACCTGGTTTAGTCCTGGTTTAGTCCTGGTTTAGTCCTGGTTTAGTCCTGGTTTAGTCCTGGTTTAAACATAATTTTAGTGCAATATAAACCTACAGTAAAACTGGGTTGAACTTCGAAATCACTTGACAAGCTTCTTCTACAAGAGGCGCATCCACGAACGAAAACGCGAAACGGCTAAATTTTTATTCGGAAATTTGGGGATTTCAAACGAACGTCAAGTTTGGTTAAAGACGACGCGGGAATTTTAAGAGATGTTTTTTTAGATTTTTCTTTTATTGTACTATAAATTGTTGTCATGGTAATAATGTTTTTTGGCGATTTGGTGAAGACAGCGCTAACTGAGAGAGGTAAGAATGAATGTGGTTCAACAGATCTCAGATGTAATTTCAATTTAAAATGCCAAACAAATTATTATTATCTCATTATTATTAGTGCAATTTGTAGCTATTGCATTAACAAAAGAGACTGAAACAATTGGATGGAAGTCTGAGGTGAGGTTAAGACTATTAAGACTGTTTATTTATATTTCTAGGGCTGTGCATTTAATCAAATTTTAATTATGATTTATAATTGTCAGTGATCAAATTGGGTCTTTTTAATGGAGAGGTTTACAGCCAAGTATTGTTGTGGCAAAACTGAAATTGCAAACGATTTCGATACTAAGGAACAGACTCAATTCTGATACCATGATGATAATAAAAACACTCTTTCTTTAGACAATAGAATGTGATTTTCAACATTAAATGTTCGTACTTTCTTTTCTATTCCCATGTGGCCTTATATCTGTGTAATCCCTCAGTGTCCAGTAGGTTCCATAGTGGTCCATGGGCGTAAACTAGTCTATGTGTCTTATACTTGTGAAAGATACAGCTCATCATTCTAAAGATATTCAGGAAAGGTTCATTTCTGTCCTGCTCAAATGAGTGTCTAGTTTAGATATGAGTTTTAGTATTGATTAGTATCTGATTTTCAATACTGAAATATTGAAAATTTAACGTTGCAGCTCTAATGCAAAATATTAGCTAATCATAATCAAACAGCAGGCTTACATCAGTGAGAGTGAGAGCTAACACACTGGGACCTACACCTCCAACTCCCCCTCTAGGGCCGAACAATTTGAGAAAAATATCTAAGTGTGATTTTTCTGACAAGGTTTACGATTGTATAGAAATGTATTAATAGTAGGTTTCTGTTCAAGTCCAGAAGAATCACAATTCAGAACATGTTTGTACAGACCTAAACTACAGGGTCGTTTAATGCAGAATAAGACCCCATGGAGACACAGGGAGGGCATCTGACACACAGGGAGGTCATCTGACATACAGGGACATTTCAGAACATGTTTGCAGAGGTCTGAAGTACAGGGTTAACAGGTTTACGCAGAATAAGACAGGAGATTTTGTTGAGAGAAGAGCGAACGTGGTAGAAACAACTACACCTTAGGGATGAGCGATATATTGGTTCCAATATCGGCATGGGTGATATTGGAGGGTTCCCCAGATATCAGTATATGACAGATATTGAAAATTTGGCCAATATTTGGTACTTATATGTAGTTTCGCAAATCGCAAGTTTCTGGTTTGTTTAGAGATAAACTATGTCAACAAATGATTTTATATTCTAGAGACACAGGCTTTTACAAATGTGAAGTTCATTTTACATAGATCTGTGGGCCTTAATATAGATTAAAAAATATCAGCATTAGCAAATATCAGTCACAACAGCAAGACTGAAAACATGGACGAGAATTTTATTTAGACAAATGTGAGACTTCAGACAGAGACACCTCAAAGTCACACACGGAGACCCAGAAGGAAAATGTATAACACACAAATACAATGTAGGCTACAACATTTGGCAAATAAGTTAGGAAAATAATTTGGTCCTGCTTAAGTCCTGGTTCAGTCCTGGTTCAGTCCTGCTTAAGTCCTGCTTAAGTCCTGGTTCAGTGTCAAATGCAGTCCAATACCGCCCCCTGTCTGCCATCAGAATAGGGAGCAACAAAATAAGAAATAAATGCAAACTTGGAATTTTATGTCAGATGTCCTTTCTTTTTAAAGAAAAAAAAATACAAAAGAAGCAGTAGTAGTAGTAGTAGTAGTAGTAGTAGTAGTAGTAGCAGTAGTAGTATTAATAGCAGCAGCAGTAGCAGTAGTAGTAGCAGTAGTAGCAGCTGTAGTGGTAGTAGTAGGAGCAGTAGTAGCAGTAGCAGTACGTAGTATAGTATTTTCTGACCTGAGTGCAGTAGTTGTTGCTCCATCACTCCACAGCCCAGCACCTCGAGCCATTGTCCCCGGAATCGAACCTCCAACTCGAAGGATGGGTGAGTGAAGGGGAAGTAACAATCCACCCAACGCAGCTCCACCTCTGTGCACAAAAATACAGGTTGGGAGGGCATCTGACACAATCTGACACACAGAGAGGAGGATCGGAGGGTATCTGACACATAGAGGGGGGCATCTGACACACAGGACACAGATTGTGGCAGGGCATCTGATATATAGGACACAGACTGTTGCAGGGCATCTGACACAGGGGAGAGACTCTGGGAGGGCATCTGGCGTACCTGGGCCGAACAGCTGCAGGATGAGGGAGGTGAGCGTGTCCTTCAGGTTGAACTCGACCAGTTTGACGGCCTCCAGAGAGTGCACCTCCTGCTTCTGAGGAGTCCTGCGCCCACAAGACTCAAACAGGGACAAGGACTGACCCCCGTCCACCGAGGAGAAGAGCTGAGACCAGAGACCAAGACCGGGGTTAGACCAGACCAGAGAGCAGACCAGAGACCAGACCAGAGACCAGAGACCAGACCAGACCAGAGACCAGAGACCAGAGACCAGAGACCAGAAACTACTGACTAGACTAGAGACCAAGACTGGGGTTAGACCAGACCAGAGACCAGATTCCAGACCAGATACCAGACCAGATACCAGACCAGATACCAGGCCAAAGACCAGACCAGACCAGAGACCAGAGACCAAAGACCACTGACCGGACTAGAAACCAAGACTGAGGTTAGACTAGACCAGAGACCAGATACCAGACCAGAGACCAATGTTCATATCTTGATTTAGGGACAAAATAAAAAAAACAGGATCATTTAGAGCAGGTTAAAACTGATGTTTTTTCAATAGAGAGTGAATTGGAGCTTTAACTATACTATAACTAATCTGTACTTAACATTTTGTTCATTTATTTGACAGGGAGATGATTGTTACATAAGCTCATGTCACATGTTTGTCCTGGAATCTAACTTTTTTGAATGATCGTAGTAAGTAGAGTGCAGTGGGCGGAGATAGGGGGTAGGTGAAAACAGAAGTGTTCTGAGCACTCAAGCCTCAAATACAGACTATTACAATATTACTCAAGCTTACTCTTGAGCTGTATTTATAACACGGTTGAGAGCCCATAAAACTAGATTTTTACAGAATATGTGCCCTTTAAAAGAAGAGTTATTTACTGGCTTTACCGTTATGCTTCGTTCAGACTCAGTACTACCCTGGAACAAGACTTAAGAAGTTATTTTTAAAAGTAAAGCTACGATTGGATTTAGTGCAGTGACCACTAAACCAGTCCTGAACCAGACCTGAATCAGGACTAAACCAGGACTAAACCAGGACTAAACCAGGACTAAACCAGGACTGAACTAGGACTGAACTAGGACTGAAGCAGACCTGAAGCAGGCCTGAAGCAGACCTGAAGCAGACCTGAAGCAGACCTGAACCAGGACTCAACCAGGACTAAACCAGACCTGAACCAGGACTGAACCAGGACTAAACCAGGACTCAACCAGGACTCAACCAGGACTGAACCAGGACTGAACCAGCACTAAACCAGACCTGAACCAGAATTGAACCAGATCTGAACTAGGACTGAACCAGGACTAAACCAAGACTAAAGCAGGATTAAAGCAGGACTAAAGCAGGACTGAACGAAAACTGAACGAAAACTGAACAAGGACTACACCCGGTCTAAACCCGGTCTAAACCCGGTCTAAACCCGGTCTAAACCCGGTCTAAACCCGGTCGAACCTCATGGTTGGAGAAGAGCCGGACCCCCTCCATCTGGTGGAACACAGGGTAGTGGGAGGAGTCGATTTCGTCGCGGCGATAAACATCTCCAGCCAATAGGAAAGCATCAAGGCCCGCACTCACCAGCTCCTTCTGGTGGGCAGACGTGTGAGCGCGCAGCATCGTGGTCCTATAACCAAACAAGCACCCTGTGAATCCTCTGCACCCAGTGCTCCTCCTCTGCATCATTCTCCCTGTGCTCCTCCTCTGACCCACTGGTCTTCCTCTGCTCCTCTGCCCCTCTGCTCCTCTGCCCCTCTCCTCTGGATTCCCTGTTCCTCTCACCTGTTGATGTAGTAGTTGTCTCCCTTCTTTCTGCTGGGATGGTCTGGAGGAATCAGTAAACTGTAAAAAACACAGAACACGTTTAAATTATATAAAATTACATAAATTATGAAATGTGTTCTTATTTTCTGACCTGTCGAAGTTCTGCTGCACAGAGACCACTGGACTCAGATTATCATGGACTGAAAACAGAGGGTTTCCCCAGCGGCCAATGTACGAACTGAAACAAGACCTGGTTTAGTTCTGGTCTAGTGAAGTCTGGCTTTAGTCTGGCTTTAGTCTGGCTTTAGTCTGGCTTTAGTCTGGCTTTAGTCCGGCTTTAGTTCTCCTTTCGCCAATTTAGCCCTGGTTTAGTCTTGGTTTAGTCCTGGTTCAGTCCTGGTTCAGTCCTGCTTCTGTCCTCCTTCTGTCCTCCTTCTGTCCTCCTTCTGTCCTGGTCTTGTCTTGGTCTAGTCCTGGTCTAGTCCTGGTCTAGTCCTGGTCTAGTCCCAGTTTTAGTTGTTGTCAAGTCTCGGTTAAGTCTTGGTGTAGTCCTGGTCTAGTCCTCACCTGTAGAAGTGAGCTTTGATCCTCTCCTTGATGATCCATAGCGGGTGGTGTTTCTGATTATGCAAATTAACTCCAACTTTTTCTAAGATTTTGGACGTTACATTCGTGAAGTCGTCTCGAGGGAAACTCTGCTCCTGCACCTGCACGTCTTGGCCAATCAGAGGCCGGGGAGTGGGGCCATCAGACAGGTGAGCCGACTGCCGATTGGACGAGGCGGGACAGCAGAAGAGAAAGGGGCGGGACTTCAGGGAGGGGAGGAAAAACCCATGCAACCTCATCGTGACCCACCCATCAACCTGAGACACAGCGGCAGAGTGGTTAGTCCTCTCCTCCTCTCAGTGAGGAGGTTGTGGGTTAGACTCCTGATTTCTTCGAGTTGAGCGTGCATGTCCTCCCTGTGTTACTGTGGCAAAGTGGTTATCCTGTCTCCTGGTCTAGTCCTGGTTCAGTCCTGCTTTAGTCCTGGTGTAGTTTTGGTGTAGTTTTGGTGTAGTCCTGGTATAGTCTTGGTTATCCTGTCTCCTCCTCTCAGTGAGGAGGTTGTGGGTTAGACTCCTGATCTCTCTGAGTGCAGTGTTCCTGTGGCAGAGTGGTTGAGGTTGTGGGTGACTGGTCTCTCGCCGTTGGGACAGTGACACATCTGGAGTCTTGGTCCATTTTATTGGAAGCCATTTTGAAGAATGAATTATAAATCAAACTGACACAACTCCATTTGGTGTAAAGGTCAAACTCAAAAGAAGAGACCCTTTTCTGCCCTTTTGTCTGGAAAGTCAGGAGTCTAACCTACAACCTCCTGGTGAGAGGGAGGAGGCAGGATAACCACTCTGCCACAGTAGAGGGTGCAGTGTCCCTGGAGCTGAGACATTTGTCAAATTCACCCAAAAATCTGCAGCAGATTTTTACTGCAGCAACAGAGGACACTGCACCAAAGTGTCCCTGTCCACACACACATGTACAGGTGAAGTATCGAAAATCAGATACTAATCAATACTAAAACTAGTACCGAAACTAGATACTCATTGTTCGCAGGTATCGATACTAAAAAAGTCCCATTCACAGAACAGAAATTAACCTTTCCTGAATAGCTTTAGAATGATCTTGAGCTGTATCTTTCACAAGTATAAGACACATAGACTAGAGTACGCCCATGGACCACTATGAGCTTTAGAAGATCTTGAGCTGTATCTTTCACAAGTATAAGACACATAGACTAGAGTACGCCCATGGACCACTATGGAACCTACCTGGACCACTGAGGGATTACACAGATATAATATATTTATTAACATTGTGGTATCAGAATCGGTATTGAGTATCGAGTCTATTCTTTAGTACCGAAATTGAGTTGAAGATTTTAGTATCATAACAAAACTACTCTAAAAGGGTCTGAACCAGGACTAGACCAGGACTAGACCAAGACTAGACCAAGACTAGACCAGGAGTAGACCAGGACTAGAACAGGACTAGACCAGGACTAAACAGGTCCTTGGTCTTGTTTGAGCCAAAAGGATTTCCCTGGACCGGGGGGGACTTGGAGACCCGCAGAGAGACCATCTGCTCTGAAGGACTCCCAGCATTACACCGGAACCAACAGGATGAAAATAGCACCAATAAGACTGTAGTTTAGACCTGGATAAGACCTGAATCAGACCTGGTTTAGTTCTGGTTCAGTCTTGGTTTAGTCCTGGTTTTGTCCTGGTTCAGTCCTGCTTTAGTCTTGGTTTGGTTCTGGTTTATCCTGGGTGAGTCCTGGTTTAGCCTTTGTTTAGTCCTGGTATGTTTTCTCCCCATTGCCCTCCTCCCTGTGCTCCTCGAGTTGATCAGTAAAATGGTGTCTTGAAAATAAGCGATTAAAGATTGCTCCAAATACAACTTCAGGTGAGTAAATGGTGAGGGGAAACAGTTATAAGCTCTGAAAAGACCAGTTTGCAGAATAGGTCTGATTTAAATGTTTTGTTAATATTAATTCCATGAGTACTTGTGAACGTTGTAAAATCTGTTGTCTGTTTGTTGTTGTTTGAGCTTCAGAGCAGAGCTTACATAACCTCCACCTACTCCAACTCCTCAGTCTAAAATTAACCCCAACTCCCACTGTAGGCCAGGTACTGAATCAGGACTAAATCAGGACTGAATCAGGACTGAACCAGGACTGGACCAGGACTAAACCAGGACTAAACCAGGTCTGAACCAGGTCTGAACCAGGACTGAACCAGGACTGAACCAGACCTGAACCAGACCTGAACCAGACCTGAACCAGACCTGAACCAGACCTGAACCAGACCTGAACCAGACCTGAACCAGACCTGAACCAGACCTGAACCAGACGGACCAGGACTAAACCAGGACTAAACCAGGTCTGAACCAGGTCTGAACCAGGACTGAACCAGGACTGAACCAGACCTGAACCAGACCTGAACCAGACCTGAACCAGACCTGAACCAGGATTAAACCAGGTATTGATACAGGCCTGAACCAGGACTAAACCAGGACTGAACCAGGACTAAAGCAGGACTAAACCAGGACTAAGTTTCTCAAAATGTGGTGTGTGTATCGCTGGTGATACATTAAGCTCTTGCAGTTTGACTATTTGTTATTAGTTACTGTGCCAAATTGACTTTTGTGTACCTTTCTGCCATGTTATAAAGTTGTTCTCTCATCAAAAACCTGCCTGAAGAGGTTTTAGTTCTCATCCATGCATGTTTGAGTATTTTAGTGATCTCTCCCAGGCCCTATTCGAACCCTCCTTTCAGTTAGTAGTAAGATTCTGTGCAGTGCTCCACCTACAAGCCTACGTCACCCATGCTGCCGCAGGACAATTCTTCATAAATATACAAAAACATGAAACAAAACTGTACACAACAACTTGACAAACCTGATGTGACGTGCAGTAGTTCCTTTGGTAGGATTGTGTTGTGATAGCATTCTGAAAGGGGAGTGACTTAGCGCGGAGAGCAAAGGGAGGGGGACTCAGATCGTGAAAAACGAAACTGAAACTTATTAAGATCTGGTGGTACTCCGAAAGACAAATATTACTTGACATGAAAAGTTTGAGAACCACTGCCCTAGACTAAACCAGGAGCAACCAAGAACTAAACCAGGACTACAACAGGTCTAAACCAATCGTAGTTTATTCCTTGTTCAGTTGTGGTACAGTCCTGGTCTAGTCCTGGTCTAGTCCTGGTCTAGTCCTGGTCTAGTCCTGGTCTAGTCCTGGTCTAGTCCTGGCCTAGTCCTGATTTAGTCCATTGAGCTTGAATGAAGTGTGTTTTTGACCTTCAGTGACCTTTAGGAACAACAGGACGCAATAAACAGGAAGAATATCTGACCTTTACAGAGAGCCTACACACAGAGAGAGAGAGAGAGAGAGAGAGAGAGGGAGGAGGGACAGAAAAACCAATAACACGACAGAGAGAAAGAGAAGAGAGGGAGAGAGAGAGAGAGAGAGAGAGAAGAGAGAGAGGGAGAGGGAGAGAGAGAGAGAGGGGGTACGAGGAGACAGGGAGAGGGAGAGAGAGAGAAAGAAGGAGAAAGGGGAAATGTAGGGAGAATAGAGGATGGAGGAACAGTGGGAAGACTAAGGGACGTCTATCAAACAAAACTTTTACCTCAGCAGTTTAGTTTTTTTTAATAGAACTTGGTATTAAAATTGTAATTAATCAAACCAATTCAATGTTGTATTGGCCATTTTTATCTCATTTGAACCGTATCAATATTGAAATGATATGCATTTTCCATATTGTTGAGCCCTTTTTCCAAATAAGATTACTCATGTTTGAATTGCTCTTACAAATATTCCAAAATCCTACTTAAGTTACAGTTTACTGTCCTGCAGAAGTTCAGACTGTCGGGTTGTCTTTTGGAAGAATAGCAGATTTAATATTATGGATGGAACACAAAAATGTCACAAGACTCAACACAAATGAGAAAAATAATCTTGTGCAGCTAAAAATCTGTTAAAAAGTAACCAGTACCCTGAGTACGATTTATCATGTGTACTTTTTACTTTTTACTTAAGTACAATTTTGGAAGCAGTGCTTGTACTTGTAATTGAGTACATTTTTAGCCATGTAACTGTACTTTTACTTGAGTACAAATTTGCAGTTCTCCTTCCACCACTGTTCACAACAAATGAATGACTCACTCTGTAATAAAAACTAGATGCACAACTAGTGCCAATGTCTGCAACGCTCCACAAGCATCTCATCTGATAAGAACCTACAAATAAGGTGCTGTTTTCTGTTTAGCACACAATCCATAAAAGAGTTTCAGTCTAACACTACTTTATAACTTGGTAATTACATATTTTGAATGAACTTAATCTCCACATTTTAGAAGCCATGTTCCTACAAGCTTTTTACGCCGCAATAAAAACGTCTGCTTTCACCACATTTTAATTCAAATTATAATAAAAATGTCCCCAAAATCTCCAAAACCCCGTAATGCTATTTCATAACTTCTTAATAACCCCGGTGTTATTAGCATGCGGCTAACATGTGCCCCTTAAAACAGTGTCATTTCTCTTCAAACCAAGGCTCTAAAACTTCTGTAAACACTGGGATATTGTGTCGGAAATGCTCCTCTATTCTCTCACTATATGTTTATTATTCCGAAACGTCAAATTATTTAAGTATTTAATAGTTTATTGAAAAATGAACAAGGTGAACTTACCTCCTGTCACTGCGGCGTTTCCACTGCGGTCACGGGCGCAGTCAAATTTGCCTTTGTTGTTTTACGATAATTAGAGCTTTATCTAGTTACATAAATATTTTCTCTTATACAGAATTTTACCTAGTACAAGTTTATATAGTTATATTTCTAATTTAAAAAATAAAGAGTGAATATTTCGTTTTTGAATTCACATTTTTTTAACAGGCGCTGGTCGGACGCACAATTTCGCAGCCTGTGGTCCTGTCTGACTAGCATCGTTAGCAGCAGGTTAGCAGCGCAATGGCAGCTTCGTCGCGCTCTCAGGCCATTTCTTTGTACAAAATGCTTCTTCGGGAGAGCAGAAAGTTCCCGTCGTACAACTACAGGTGAGATCTGATAAATCTGACCCATGGTTCGTGTTTTGTGGTGTTTAAAAGCTGCGGGTAAAGCGCTAACTAAAGCTAAACATGCTAAAGTGGCCGTAGTGTTTACATTGTGGTCAGGACGTATGTGTTATAAAAGTAGACTAAACACGCACATGGCTTAAAGGATTTGTTTAAAATTATCAGAGGAGACAAGATTCACGTTAAAAGACTTATATCCGGAGTGTCAGGCTGAAATAAAGAGTGTAAGTGTGAGTTTGGAGGAGTTTTGCAGAGCGGATGTGTTACGTCAGGACAGAGGAGGTGACCGCAGAGTGGAGAATAGTTTAATAACGACACAAATGAAAACTGAATATTAAATTAATGAGTAAAGATTATTTTTTGCAATACTTCAACCTCATATTAATGTTCTCCAACTCCAGTTTACGTTAATATGTGAACCTGCCCGTTTGTAGGCTATTTTTGTGTTATTTACTCATGTAATAAATAGTTCTCAAAATCTTGTTTTTCATGATGGTCATGATAATTGAGTCCAGTTTTAGGCCCGGATCACTATGAACCTTTCTCTTAACAGATAAACTGAAATCTACGTTGCTAAATAGTTAATGTTGACTTCCCCCACTGCAGCTTTACTGTAGGAAGTGCTTAAATTAAATAGCTCAAAATAAATTGGTTTCTGCGCTAAAACTACTACGCAAATGAAGTATTAATAGTAAACGGCTACAGCATCTTCTTATGTAGAAAAGGCAGATTAAACTGTCCAGAAATGCTTTAGGATTAATCACTGTCGAAACGGAAACACGATTTGAATGGACGCAATTGGCAAATTTGCAAAAGGTTGCAATTTTTTTCCTCCACAAGCAACAAAACCTCCCGTCTAATTTTGAATAAAAGCTGCTCGCCGTGTAGTTTAGATCTGTACAAACATGTTCTGAAATGCGATTCTTTTATTAGTTTGTCAGTTCATTTTTCAGTCTTTTGTCAATTCTTCTGGATGCGTTTAAAATGTGAACTTTTAACAGAATCCTATTATTAAAATAAATTGTAAATCTTAATGCAATCTTACTGTTAGCAGAAAAATCGCAAGACACAGATGCAGGGTTATATGTACTTTTCTACATTCAGGCTCAAAGCACTTTACATACTCACCCATTCACAAACATAACACCAGAGTACACAGACATTGGGATGAGGGAGTTAAGTCTCTTGGCCAACGACGTAAAGAGGGAATCTGCCTTGGACTGAGTTATTGAACCGTCAACCTTTAGGTTATAAGGTGGACGCTGTACCACTTGAGCCTTTGTCTTTGTCCAATGCTCTGCTCCTAATGACATAAAGTGATGAATGCGCAGTCAAAAACCTCCAAAATGCTGAGTCACACTGCAGGACCAAGACTAGACCAGAACTGAACCAGGACCAAACCAAGGTCTGACCGTGGACTGAACCAGGACCAAAACAGAACTGAACCAAGACCAAACCAAGACTGAACCAGTGATTGTCACTGAACCAGGACTGAACCAGGACAGGACCAGGACTAAGCCAGGATTGAACCAGAACTGAATCAGGACTGAACCAGGACTAAAACCTGTACTGTTAAAAAGCATCTGTAACTTACTCAGAGTTGCACTTTTAGTGATTCCTGCATGTTTGAGTAATCTTGCATTGTCCGGTATTTAAGACTTGAGTGCTCAGAAAATGTCTGTTATCACCTATTCCCTATCCCCGCCCACAGCTCTGTACTTACTGCTATTATTTTAAAAAATCAGACCCCAGTTAATGGGGCAGAAAAATGTCATGCAGACTTTTTTTTTATGAATAAAAACAGGTATAGTAATTTACAATGAACAAATTGTAAAATAATTATGTACTTAAGTCATAGTTTAAAGAGGGGGTATTTTACTTCAGTGGGGCATTAACTGCTAACACATAACATATTTAGATCACCATGTGACCTTTTATTGTTTTGAAAATGCTATATTCACCAAAAACAATATATTAACATGTTTTATAAGTTTCACTTAATTTTTGACACTCTGACTCCGCCCTCCCTTTGTTCCCTGCGCTAAGTCACTCCCCCTTCGGAGCGTTATCACAACACAATTACCTCTTCAGGCATGTTTTTATGAGGGAACAAAGCTATAACATGGTAGAAAGCTCAAAAAATTCAATTTGGCAGAATACCCAAATACTAAATACCAGAAGCAAAAAAAGCATGGTATGTCTCCTTTAAAGAACAGTTCTGATCCTGTCTCTTGGGTTTAGTCCTGATGCTGAAGGTTTTCCTGTTCTTGGGGTCAAGTTGTTTGTGAATCCGTAACTAAAATGGCACAGAAAAATACATTTGTCATGTTTTAATTTGGGCTCAAAGTGTCGTTAGCACGTCATGCTAATGAGCTACTAATGACCAAACCTCAAGGTCAAAACAACAACATTATTTGTACCAGAGTCAGACCAAAGTCAAAACAGGGACCGAACCAGGGACCGAACCAGGGACCGAACCAGGGACCGAACCAAGGATTGAACCAGGGACTGAAGTCTGATTGTAAATAATAGATCTGAGTGGAGTTGATGCAGACAGACAATGGCAGAATGAGGCCACAAACAAGAATCCTCAAGTCCTGGTTTAGCCCTGGTTTAGCCCTGGTTTAGCCCTGGTTTAGCCCTAGTTTAGCCCCAATCTATTCCTGATCTAGTCCTACTCTAGTCCTACTCTAGTCCTACTCTAGTCCTACTCTAGTCCTACTCTAGTCCTACTCTAGTCCTACTCTAGTCCTACTCTAGTCCTACTCTAGTCCTACTCTAGTCCTACTCTAGTCTAGTTTAACTTTAGTCCTGGTTCAGTCTCAGGTTCAGTCTCAGGTTCAGTCTCGGGTTCAGTCTCAGGTCTAGGCCTGGTCTAGGCCTGGTCTAGGCCTTAGTTTAAGTTCAGTCTCAGGTTCAGTCTCAGGTTCAGTCTCAGGTTCAGTCTCAGGTTCAGTCTCAGGTTCAGTCTCAGGTTCAGTCTCAGGTTCAGTCTCGGGTTCAGTCTCAGGTCTAGGCCTGGTCTAGGCCTGGTCTAGGCCTGGTCTAGGCCTGGTCTAGGCCTTGTTCATCTGTATTATCTGCATGTGATTTCAGGACATATGCTCTGAGGCGGGTGCGTGATGCGTTCAGGGAGAATCGGACAGTCCAAGACCCAGAGCTGGTCCACAGTCTACTGCAGGAGGGCCACCAGAATCTGCAGCTCATCCAGAGACAGGTATGGGGCGCTTCAGACCTGGTTTAGTCCTGGTTTAGACGTGGTTCAGTCCTGTTTAGACCTGGTTTAGACCTGGTTCAGTCCTGTTTAGTCCTGGTTTAGTCCTGGTTTAGACCTGGTTTAATCCTGGTTCAGGCCTGGTTCAGGCCTGGTTCAGTCCTGGTTTAGTCCTGGTTTGGGTCCTGGTTTGGTTCTGATTTAGTTCTGGTTTAGTCCTGGTTTCGTCCAGGTCTAAACCTGGTCTAAACCTGGTCTAAATCTGGTCTAAATCTGGTTTTATCCTGTTTCAGTCTTGGTTTAAACCTTTCAGTTCAGTTCTGGTTTAGGCCTGGTCTAGTCCTGCATTAGTCCTGGTTCAGTCCTGGTTTAGACCAGTTTCAGTCCTGGTTTAGACCAGCTTCAGTCCTGGTTTAGTCCTGGTTTAATATTGGTCCAGACCTGGTTTAAACCTGGTTGGCCTGGTTTAGTCCTGGTTTAGTCCTGGTTTAGTCCTGGTTCAGTCCTGGTTCAGTCCTGGTTCAGTCCTGGTTCAGTCCTGGTTCAGTCCTGGTTCAGTCCTGGTTCAGTCCTGGTTCATTGCTAGTTTAGTCCTGGTTTAGACTTGGTTCGGTCCCGGTTTAGTCCTGGTTTAGTCCTGGTTTAGTCCTGGTTTAATCCTGGTTTAGTCCTGGTCTAAACCTGGTTTTATCCTGGTTCAGTCCTGGTTCAGTCCTGGTTTAGTTTTGGTTTAATCTTGATTTAGTCTTGATTTAGTCCTGGTTTAGTCCTGGTTTGGCCCTGGTCTAGCCCTGGTCTAAACTTGGTTTAGACCTGGTTCAGACCTGGTTTAGATCTGGTTTAGACCTGGTTCAGTCCTGGTTTAGACCAGTTTCGGTCCTGGTTTAGTCCTGGTTTAATACTGGTCCAGACCTGGTTTAAACCTGATTTAGACCTGATTTAGACCTGATTTAGGCCTGGTTTAGTCCTGGTTTAGTCCTCCTCAGTACAGTATTACAGTAGATGCTGCGGCTGTGATCCATCATATTTCCTCTGCGACTCTGGACTAAAAATGAACTCCCTGCAGGAGTTTGGCCTGGACTTAAACCGGGACTTAACCCACAACTTAGACCGGGACTTATGCTGGATTTGGACATTTCTCCATAGTTGAGTTCTGATTTATGTTTATTGGTCTCTGTTCTTTCCAAGTGTAGTCCTGGTTCAGTCATGGTTTTGGCCCTGGTTTGGTCCTTATTTAGTCCTGCTTTAGTCCTGGTTCAGTCCTTATTTAGTCCTGATTTAGACCTGGTGTAGACCTTTATTTGGGCCTCATTGCATATTTACATCAGAACTCCTCCTCTGTGTTCTGATTGATCCTGAGTGTCTCCTGCCTGCCCACAGCAGCAGTCAATCAGAGGCTTCTGCTGTTTAAAGGAGGTAATGTGGTCAGAGACTGCCCCCTGCTGCAGACTACAGGAACAGTCACAGATTATTTTGTTCATAAAAATGTAAGAAAAAATCTGTTTTGTTTAAGATTACAGTATTGTTTATAGTGTCTACTTCCTGGTGGGACACGGTAGCAGATGTGACATACGTCAAGGTAATTTCAACTGTTACCTAGCAACCATAATGTAAACAAGGGCCAAAAAAGTCTAAATTACACAATAGTTATGATTAGACTAACAAAAATAAATGACAGCACCTTTATTTAGTTAAATGAAGGTTTAAACTGTCTTCCTGTCTGAAAAATGTCTTCCTTGAGCGGTTTTACAATTCAGCGCTACTTCCTGTATTTTTGTACTTTTCTTCTCAACGTTTTCCACAAACTGCCAGTTAACTGATGTAAAACTATGATAAACATTTAGCACAGGTATTGTCCCACCCTGTCCCACCAAACAGAGACAGAATTTGAAATTTTGTTTGTTTTTTCGTAGGTTACCGTGGGACAGTTGTATGCAGTGCAGAAACTCATTGTGGAGTGAAACCAACAAACCCGTGACATCACACAAACTGCAGCCAATCACAGGGCTCCTACAGAGAGAGAGGTGGGGTCTGTGGCATCATGGGAAATGGAGTCCGCTGTGTTTAACAGACTCTGCTGAGAATGACGCCATCTGTCAGTGTCCAAGTGTATAAGACTTAATGCAATGTGACCCTCTTCTCTGCACCCTCTGCTCCATCCGACCCTCTCCTCTGTTCCATCCAACCCTCTCCTCTGCTCCTTTCCTCCATCTGACCCTCTCCTCTGCTCCATCTGACCCTCTCCTCTGCTCCATCTGACCCTCTCCTCTGTTCCTCTGCTCCTTTGACCCTCTCCTCTGCTCCATCTGACCCTCCTCCTCTGCTCATTTGACCTCTCCTCTGCTCCATTTGTCCCTCTCCTCTGCTCCTTCTGACCCTCTCCTTTGCTCCTTCTGACCCTCTCCTCTGCTCCTTTTCTTCATCTGACCCTCTCCTCTGCTCCTTCTGACTCTCTCCTCTGCTCCATTTACCCTCTCCCCTGCTCCTCTGTTCCATTTGACCCTCTCCTCTGCTCCAGCTGACCCTCTCTTCTTTTCCTCCGCTCCTTTGACCCTTTCCTCTGCTCCTCTGACCCTCTCCTCTTTTCCTCTGCTCCACTGATCCTCACATCAATAATGCCATAATGATGGGAATTTCAATTTGGAATACTTCCTGTATCCTGAAACCATGTTTATTTAAAGATGCACTATGTACTTTTTTCCAGTGAGTGGCCTGCACTTGCTTGTCTCCATGGAGATTAAATCCATCTTTCATTTACTGAAGTGTTTTCATAGCTCAAATATACTGCGAGTGCCTCTCCACTGATCTGACCTGTAACTTGGCCTAGTGGTGTCACATCCTTGTCTCCATAGAGATTGATAAATTTAAGGCCATATTGCTGAACATTCCAGGCAAAGCAATAACCTCCGACAACCAGAAAAGTTACACAGTGCAACTTTAAAAGTGAAATGAGTGAATTCAAAAGGTTTTATTTACTGTGGCACATTTGTGTTTTAATGAGTTTGTATTTTTAGTTTCTTGTTCATATTGTGAGCTACAGATCCACATTTAAAGGGCCCATATTACACTACACATGTTGTTTCCTCATCACAAACAGACCTGGAATTGTGTTTTGTTTCATTCACACATGTTTAACACACAGACCTGCATATTTATGCTGAGTTCTTCTCTCAAACTGGAAACACTCTGTTCCACCTTACGATGTCATGTGGTAATACAGGAAGTGCTCCACTGTGTTTTTAAACTCCATACACTTTCACTAGAATCATTTGGATGATTTCAGCTGTGGAATTGCCAATCTCTACTGAACTAAAGGTAAAAGGAGCTGTTAACTTGAAAACTACCGCTTCATGACATCACAAGGTGGAACGGAGCATTTTAAGCTTTGGAGATGTAGACAGACTAATAATAAAGTGTTACTCAAACATGTGTGAATGAAATAAAACACAACTCCACATTGTGTGATGAAATAAAACACAACTCCAGGTATGTTTTTGAGGAGGTAACAACATTATAACATGGCTTAAAGCTCATAAGAGTCAGTTTTGTGTAATATGGGAGCTTTAAAACCATAGAGACATGTTCATGGTTGGAGTTTTCTCCCGTCTCCCCTGTGGACTTTTGTCTTGTTTGTTTTTTGACGTGGTTGCGACACAAAGACGATATTTTCAGAATCATGTTTAAAGTTAAATAAATATTTGCTTTTCTCTGAACTCTGCAACTATTTTTGTCTTGTACGCCCCTCTGCTGTTTTTCAACAAAATGACTCAAATGAATATACAAAATGACTTAAAGGTCCTATATTACAGAAAACTCACTCTTTATACCATGTTAGAACAGCATTATAACAATTTTGTGCAATATAGGACCTTTAAAATCTTTCTATAGAATGATAGTGTTGTTTTCATCCTTTTGGAGATTTGAGATTTCACAGAAAAAAATTGGTCTCTTTGTTCAAAGTCCAGACCGTAATGAGGACTTATCTGATCCGGTACCAGCCTAAACCCTTAGACTTTTAGACCCTTAGACCTGGGGCCCACCCTCTGAGAGAGTGACCACTGATTACAGAGGAGCACAGGTTCAGAAACACAGACAGTGGGTCAGGATTCTATAAATAACAGACCAGGACTAAACCAGGACTAAACCAAGACTAAACTCGTACTAAACCAGGACTAAATCAGGCCTAAATCAAGGCTTAACCAGGACCAAACCAGGACTAAACCATGTGGGAATAAACCAGGACTAAATTATAGCATAAATCTAAATCTTCCTTCCTTCTTCTACAGTTCCTTTAAGCAGAGTCAGTGTGTCACATTCTCTGGTATTTTCATCAGAATCTGACACACAGGAATATAGGAGGATGGGAGGGCATCTGACACATAGGGATACAAGAGGGTGGGAGGGCATCTGACCCACAGGGTTACAGGAGGATGGGAGGGCATCTGACACACAGGAATACAGGAAGATGGGAGGGCTCTAGACCAGTTCTAAACCAGGTCTAACCAAGGACTGGGGTCTTGAGCAGATACAATGGACGTGTTACGGAAGTGTGAGTGTTTGTTTAAATGTGATTTCTGTGTTGACTGAACAAACAGGACTCACATCTGGGCTGGACTCTGAACCAGGACCTGGACCCGAACTGGAACTTCACACAGGACTAACAGGACAAACCCAGGTCTAACCCACGACTAAGACAGGACTAACTCAGGATTAATCCAGGACTAACCATCACAGGACAGGCATACAGTACAAGTACAGCAGTACACACATGTACACTGAAGTACACAGAAAGGAGCACAGAGGAGGGTCTGATCAAACTCATTTTAATAAAACATGTTTAAAACGTTTTTCCCAAATTGAACCATAAAAACACAGTTTGTCAAATTGTAAATGTTTTATTTCAGATTTATTTCTGATCTATCAGTTTGCGCGGGTCCAACGGAGCACAAGGCGCGTTTACAGCGCGAGGGTAAAGTTCATAGAGTCCTGGATGCACGCGTAATGCGCGCGCCCGTGGTCCGTCAGATCCGGTCTACCGGAGGACGGTCTAGGGACAGGATTATGTTTCATTAAAAAGCAAATTAAAGTCCCAGTCCTCGGTGAGGTGGAACAGATGCGTGCGTCATGACGCATGATGTCTTGGGCTCTCGTTCTTTTGCTGTGCACGCGCCTCAGGTGTCTCTTTGCGCATGCACCTGCGGGCGGCCGTATCCGTAGCGCAGGCTGAAGTTACGCCCGCCGTTGTTGTCCCAAAACTCGCCCTCAGCGCTGCGCAGGCCCAGCGCGAAGTGCACCGCATTCGCGCTCCACAGAGGCGGCACAAGCACGGAGAAAGTGTAGCGACCGTTGGGCACGCGTACAGCAGGCGCGTCCACGTGAGACAGCCACTCGTTGAAGGTGTATCTGATGAAGACTACCGCTTGCGCATCCTCCGTGCGCGTGAGCACCTGTCCGCGCACCTCGAACTGCGTCACCTGTACTTTCTCCAGGGCTACGCGCTGCTCGTGCAGTCTCTGCTGCGCGTCCACGGGCTCCGGGAAACACGGCAGGAGCATGGGCTGCGCGTGCATCTGCGGCGCGGGCGCCTGGAAACTCCGGTGTCGCGAGAGCACCGCATGCGGCACGAGCGGCTCATCAGTGGTACTGAAGTGTTTCACATCCGCGAGGCTCAGTCCCAGCGTGTCCGCGAACTGCACGCGCTTCCGTGCGCCACCGTCCCCGAGCAGTGCCGCCGTGCACGCGGGCAGCGAGCGCGCCCTGCGTCGGTCCCTCATGAAGCGCATCCGTGCCGCGTCCTGCTCCGCGTCCAGCTCCTCATCGGAATCCAGGAGCCCGTTGTCCGTGGGGCGCGTGGGGCTCGTGCCCCGGGGCTCGAAACTCTGCTCCGGGTGGGACATCACTCCAGTGTCCCGGCGCGTGCTCCTTTAAAGACTGCCACGTCGTGCGCGCTCTGGAGGCGCGTGGCTCTCCAGAGTGGCACCTGCTCCGCAGAGGTACGTATGGCACATGGGATCTGCTCCAACAGGTGTCTGCGTCTGAGTCGGGACCCTCGCGCGGGCTGTTAAACTCCCCCCTGACGTCATCACGGCGTGCGTCAGGACATCCTGGTCTAGTCACGTCCCGCGCGCTCTCCGGATCAGGTTCAAGAACTCAACCTGACCGACCCTGGACCAGGGGCCGCGTTTATACATATGTGATTATCCGGAACTAAAGACACTGTATAAACAATATACATGGACAGAACCAAGCCGCGCACCGTTGAGTACAACCGAGACTCACAGCATCGCGGGCCTGGAGAAGAGGCAAGAGGACAGGCCCGGACACGTGGCCTGTGCGCGCACACAGCTGGAGCACAGCCGCTGGTTTCAGTACAGTAAACCGCTGCTGTTTGTAGTGAAGGTTTGACCCCTGGTCACACGCGGAGTGACGTCACAGTGACGTCATCCATTTGTTTGTTTACACCTGTGTCTGACGCTCGACCCGTGCACGCGGAGTTTGCGGTTATATAACAGCACAAGTGTGGTCAGCTGTGATGAGAAAAACGACTGCATCAATTCAACTTAGTCTTAGATTCAAACTTTACCACGAAGTATCCTGTCTCCTCTTCTCAGTGAGGAGGTTGTGGGTCAGACTTCTGATCTCTCTGAGTGGAGTGTGCATGTCCTTCCTGTGTTACTGTGGCAGAGTGGTTGACCCGTAGTATTTTTGTTCCTGAAAGCTGTAATGAACCCTGAAATCTAGCGGGGGCGCTAGTTCTTTTCGAATAGATTTTTTAAAAACACACTTTCTAGTTTGTTATCGAGTTACTCTCAAATAAAACATTCCACTTGACATCTGATCTCAAACGATGCAGGCTTAAACCAGGGCTGAACCAGGACTAAACCAGGTCTAAAAAAGGACTAAAGCAGTCTAAACCAAAACCAGTAAAACAAGACCACAAAGATTCAAAAATATGACTTTATTTTTCATTCATAAAAGGAATGCTGCAGATTTAAAATATTCATGTGAAACAGAAAATAAAAATTACACAATTTTATATAAAATCTACATGTTTGAACAAATATGGCTTGGCTCTGATTGGTCAGTCCATCTGCTGCTCAAACGTTATTGACTGGTTCAAGTCAGTGATGTCACTGTGATTATGTAATTATGACATTACACACACACAAAAAGACTATTTCATGAAATGTGCCTTTTTCTAAAGATCTAAACCAGAACCAAACCAGGTCTAAACCAGGTCTAAACCAAGACCAAACCAGGTTTAAAACAAGACTAAACCAGGAGTAAACCAATCTAAACTAGGTCTAAACCAGGTCTAAAACAGGTCTAAACCAGATCTAAATTAGGTCTAAACCAGGACTAAAACAGGACTAAACCAGGTCTAAAGCAGGATTAAAAACATACAAAATATATATTTGTAAATTTGTAAAATTCTCTTTATTAACAGTGCCTTAATCTTATTGGTGAGAGTTCAGTCCATTGCCTGCTGCTCAAATCTGATTGGCTGTTTCAGACAGGTGAGGTCACCACAATGATGTCAAGAGGATACAGTTGTCACAGCGATAATGTCAGGAGGACTGTGATGTCAGGGGGATGCGGTCGTCACGGTGATGGTGTGATGATGTCACTGGCTCTCGTTGGAGTACATACGGTACATCATTGTCACCACTCCAGCCGCCAGCAGAGGGATCAGCCAATTAGACCAGGAACTACAGACAGAAAAGAGACTAAGACCAGGACTGAACCAGGATTGAACCAGGACTGAACCAGGATTAAACCAGGACTGAACGAGGATGAACCAGGTCTAAACAAGGACTAAACCAGGACTGAACCAAGAGTGAACCAGAACTAAATCAGGACTAAACCAGGACTAAACCAGGACTAAACCAGGACTAAACCAGAACTAAACCACTAATTAAACCAGGACTAAATTTGAACTATATCAGAACTAAACCAGGGCCTAGGCAGGGATAAACATGGACTAAACCAGGTCTTAATCAGGGCCAGAAATAACCCGGGACTAAACCAGGACTAAAGAGGTCTAACTCAGGAGTAAAGAAGGACGAAATCACAACTAAAGACTAAACTAGTTCTAAGTCTAAACGGGGAATAAATGTGGTCTAAACCAGGACTAAGCCAGTACTAAAGAAGAATTTAATCAGGGCTAAATCAGGACTATAGATCTAAACCAATACTAAAACAGAACAAAACCAAGTCTAATTTTGAACAGAACTAAACTAGGACTTAAGCAGGACTATAGGACTAAACCTGGACTTAAAATTAGGACCAGAACTTCACTTTACACTTGTAAATTATATACTAAATCAGGCTAAACCAGGACTAAACCAGGACTAAACCAGGACTAAACCAGGACTAAACCAAGACTAAACCAGGACTAAACCAGGACTAAACCAGGACTAAACCAGGACTAAGCCAGGAGTAAACCAGAACTAAACCAGGACTAAACCAGGAGCAGTGAGGGTCAAAGAGGAGGTATTTTACTATAGGGTATTAACTGCTAACACATAACATATTTAGATCACCAAGTTACCTTTTATTGTTTTGAAAATGTTACATTCGTCGAATACAACGTTTTAACATGTCTTATAAGTTTCAGTTTCATTTTAGACGCTCTGGGTCCCTCTCCTATTGCTCTCCATGCAAAGTCCGTCCTCCTTCACAGCGCTATCACAACATAATCAGCGTGTATCCCGCTAATGAAACTACTGCACATCACATCAGGTTTGTCAAGTTGCTGTGTACAGTTTTGTATCATGTTTTGGTATGTTTATGGAGCATTGTCTGTGGATGATGTAGGCTTGTGGGTGGAGTCTTGTATAGAATCTTACAACTAACTGTACGGGGGGTTTGAATAGGGCCCAGGAGAGATGTCTTTGATGAGGGAACAGCATGGTAGAAAGCTAAATAAAATGTTTTTAATAAATAATTGATTTTGCAAAACGCTGCCTCTTTAAACAGGAGACCAGAGGCTTAGAAGTTCTGTCTGTCTTTATTGAAGGTAAGCGTGTATCTGCTGGATCTGCAGAGTTTATTCTGCTGGATCTGCAGAGTTTATTCACAAACATCTGAAACGTCTGAAACGTGCTGGACACGTGTTTGGGGATGGTTCCACTGGGCTAGTGTGGCAGAGTGGTTAGCCAGTATTAGAAGCCCATAAGACAATATTGTATCATTGACTCAACTCTTCTTTTCTGTCAGTTTTCTTCCTGAAAGCTGTAATGATTCCTGAATTCCAGCGGGAGGCACTGGTTCTTTTCTAATAGATTTTTAAACATATTTTTATAAACACTGTTTCTAGTTTGTCCTAGAGTTATTTACAAAAATAATATCCCACTTTCAGTCTGATCTCAAATTATGCAGATCTAAACCAGGACTGAACTTGGACTAAACCAGGTCTAAAAAAGGACTAAAGCAAGTCTACATCAGGTTTAAAAAAGGACTAAATCAGGTGTAAACCAGGAGTGCACCAGGACTAAACCAAGACTAAACCAAGACTAAACCAAGACTAAACCAAGACTAAACCAAGACTAAACCAAGACTAAACCAGGTCTAAGCCAGGTCTGAAGAAAGACTAAATCAGGTCTAAAAAAGGACTAAAGCAGGTATAACCAGAACTGAACCAGGACTAAGCCAGAACTGAATCAGGACTAAAGTGTAGTCGTAGTGACGCCAGTGAGGACAGCTGAGCCCATGGTCATATCTGGAAGACACTGCTGCCTTCTGGGTAAATAATATGTGTTTAAAGTGGAACTAAACACTAAATCCACTTTTTTCACTACTGTGTATACAGCGTTTGATTAGCATTATCTACTGGTCTTAGTCAGTTGTGGCAATTTTAGTGCAAATTAGGTAAATCTGCCTATAGTTGTGCTACCCTCAGTGGCCTCTGCAATTTCAAGTACTACCTGACATCACACAGGACTGATCTGATTCAGTTTGAAGTGTGGGTACCTGTTAGACCAATCACACTGCTCCTTAGTCCTCCAGACCCCGCCCCTCCTCCCTCCTCACTCTCTCCTTTAGTCCTCCAGGCCCCGCCCCTCCTCCCCCCTCACTCTCCTCTTTAGTCCTCCAGGTGTTTAGTCCCACTTTAAGTCCTAATGTACTGTACCTGGGCTCAGCGTGTAGGGTGGTCACCACTGTGTCCTGTAAGACAAGAGAACAGTTTAAAGCAAACATATTGTGCTTGTGTCTGCTCTATAGTTGTAATCTATGACACCCATGGATCATTATGTTATAATTTGCACATTTGAAATCGCAATATTGATCTAAAACAACTTAAAAGAAACAAGTCCGCTGACTTCCCTGATACAAAACTGCAGTGCCCAATGAGAGCTGATGATAAATGTCATCACAACAAAGCGCACAAATCACTCCAAAACCAACTTTGAGAGCGTAAATGAGAAGGAAACAGGTCAGGACTCTGAGTCTCTGAAGGTCTCAGGTGTTGGACTCACCACAGGTTTGACAATCTTCTCCCAGTCGTCCTGGAAACAAACAAAAACACCACAAAGTGTCACAGGAGGATTCAAATGTGTTGTAGGTCTGGACCAGGACTAAACCAGGACCAAACCAGGACCAAACCAGGAGTACACCAGGACTAGATCAAGACTAAACCAGGACTAAACCAACACTAAACCAGGTTTAAACCAGGATTAAAGATGGACTAAACAAGGTCTGAACCAGGACCAAACCAGCACTAAACCTGGTTTAAACCAGGACCAAACCAGGAGTACACCAGAAGTACACCAGGAGTACACCAGCACTACATCACAACTAAATAAAGACTAAACCAAGACTAAACTAAGACTAAACTAAGACTAAACCAGCATCTGTCACTGTCTTACCGGATGGAGTTCCCCGATGATCATATCTTTAGCCATCTCTCGTGCGTCGGTTGAATGTCCCACGTCCTCAAAGCTCTCTGTGGCATCTCCACCCGCCTGCTCCCTTAGCACCTCCTCTCCGCCCGGGTGCTGCAAACAAGAGCATCCCATTTACTCAAGAAGCTAAGGCCCCATGGAGACACAGGGAGGGCATCTGTCACATAAGGAGGGCATCTGATACACACAGGGAGGGCATCTGACACACAGGGACAGCAAGTTTATTTATTTATACATAAAGCTGGAGCAGAGTTTAAACAGTGAAGGACCCTGGCTCAAGGGCACGAGGACAGCAGCAAGGACAGACAGAGGGAACAGAATGACACTAGAAAGAATATATAGAACTAAACCAGGACTAAACCAGGCCTAAACCGGGCCTAAACCAGGCCTAAACCAGGCCTAAACCAGGCCTAAACCAGGCCTAAACCAGGCCTAAACCAGGCCTAAACCAGGCCTAAACCAGGCCTAAACCAGGCCTAAACCAGGCCTAAACCAGGCCTAAACCAGGCCTAAACCAGGCCTAAACCAGGCCTAAACCAGGCCTAAACCAGGCCTAAACCAGGCCTAAACCAGGCCTAAACCAGGCCTAAACCAGGACTAAACCAGGACTAAATCAGGACTGAACTAAGACTGAACCAGGACTAAACCAGAACTGAAGCAGGTCAGCCTCTAAACCGTGTGTTTGTGTTGATGGTTGGTGGTTTTAAGTTTAATTTTGGCCATTATTTGTTGTTTATTCAACTATGAAATATCACAGTAGGTAGATAGATAAATAAATACATAAATAAATACATAAATAACCAAAATCCTTCGACCAGTTTAGACCAGACACACAACAGGAGCCTCATTTGAGTCTGACATTAGTTTAGTGCAGATTTAAGTCAGAGAAGCAGAGGTAATGATTCACTGTGTCCTCAAATGAACTCTTACACAATGAGAGAGAGACAGAGAGAGAAATGGAGAGAGACAGAGAGAGAGAGAAAGAGAGAGAGACAGAGAGACAGAGAAAGAAAGAGAGAGAGAGAGAGACAGAGAGGGAGGAAGGGAGAGAGGGAGAGACAGATGAGAGCAAGAGAGACAGAGAGAGAGACAGAGAGGGAGGGAGAGAGGGAAAGACAGAGAGAGAAAGAGAGAGACAAAGAGAGGGAGGGAGAGAGAGAGACAGAGAGAGGGAGGGAGAGAGAGAGAGAGACTGCACAATCATGTTTGTTAAAACACTGATGGGAAAACCAGGAGGAGCCAGGAGTAGTAGTTGTTGTATTAGTTATAGTTGTACTGTAGTAGTAGTAGTAGTAGTAATAGTAATAGCAGTAGTAGTAGTAGTAATAGCAGTAGTAATAGTAGTAGCAGTAGCAGCAGTGGTAGTAGCAGCAGCAGCGGTAGTAGTAATAGTGGTGGTAGTATCAGGTGTAGTAATAGTAATAGTAGTATTTGTTATAGGAGTAGGTGAGGAGTGGTGAACTTGGGCCCAGTGGTTGAGGTTTGGTCAAAGGTCTCTGTGTCTGATAATGTTTTAACCAGAGCCATATCTATCTGTCTATCTAGTTATAACACTATACACACAAAAGTTCACCTGCACATACACTCAGTCTGAGGTCACCAGAGTGCAGTCTCGCATTGTGTTGTCAAAATACTAAAACTTCAAACTTGATATTGATACTAAGGAATAGACTCAATACTCAATACCGATTCCGATACCACGATGATAATAAAAACTCTCTTTAGACAATAGAATGTGATTTTCCACGTTAAATGGTAGTACTTTGTTTTCTATTCCCATGTGGCCTTATATCTGTGTAATCCCTCAGTGTCCAGTAGGTTCCATAGTGGTCCATAATGGTAGTATTTGTTTTCTATTCCCATGTGGCCTTATATCTGTGTAATCCCTCAGTGTCCAGTAGGTTCCATAGTGGTCCATGGGCGTAAACTAGTCTATGTGTCTTATACTTGTGAAAGATACAGCTCAAGATCATTCTAAAGCTATTCAGGAAAGGTTAATTTCTGGGACTTTTTTTGTATTCATACCTGCTCAAATGAGTTTAGTATCGATTGGTATTTGATTTTTGATACTTTTGACAAGCCTGCTCAGAAATGGGTAGGACTAGGGCTGAACGATTTGGGAAAAATATCTATATGCGATTTTGTCATTTTAAACATCCAGAAGAACTGACAAAAAGAGTGAAATATGGCAAACTAATAAAAGAATCACATTTCAGATCATGTTTGTACAGATTTAAACTACAGGGTGAGCAGTTTAATGCAGAATAAGACAAGATTTTGTTGTTTGTGGAGGAAATTATGGAACTTGGAACAAAAATTGCAGCCTTTTGCAAATTGTGTCCATTCAAATTGTGATTTCGATTTGACTGTGATTAATCTTGCAGCCCCCTTGCAGCCCCCTACTCAGTTACATTTACTTGAGTAACTTCTTCAGAAAAGTAGTAGAAATAAGAGTAGTTTTCTTCATACTTTTACTCTTACTTAATATCGATGCTTTGCAGTGACATCACACAGGGGGTGTTCTACATGCATGTGTATCACTGAATCTTCAGCATTTACCATGGTGACACAATGCACACATTAGCAAACACTACCAAAAAAGTTTTAAGATTGTCTCAAAACTCAAGAAAAACACAAAATTGATTTAAACAACACAAACAATAAATAGCAAGAGCCCGTGATCAATCCGAGCGCTCACGGTTCTGTTTAGGAGTTTGAATTTCAACAAAAAGGTGAAAGTGACTAACTGAAAAACTGTTGGCTAATGCTAGCTAGCTTGCGACTGTAATGTTATTTGAGAGGGACTTGTTCAGTATAGTAAAATCAGCTCATCGGTTGTAGTTCCAGGTAAGTCTATTCTTTCTGGTCAGACTGTGTTAAAATAAAGCTCAGATTAAAGTCTAACAAAGACTCAGAGAAAGCAGTCTCAATAATGTACAGTGCAACAGTACTCCTTCTTGAGTAATATATAGTATAGTGTAACAGTACTCTTACTTGAGTAAAAGGTATGGTTCCTCTTCCCTTTGTGACTAAATCTACAAGTGACAAAAGCTTTATGTCGACAACATGAAATGATTTGAACATTTGTGTTTGATGAAACCTAGAAGACTAAACCAGGACACTAAAGAGGGCCTATTAACCTGTGAAACTAACCAAAACTGTGTCTGTCACGTGCTGTTGGAGCTAAATTCTCTTTACAGTTTGCAGTGTGCCTGAGTAACTGCGTTTCCATCCATAAAAAATGTGCATATTTCCAAAATTCGCATTAGAAAAGCGCATAACCATAAGTTACTCACTAATGATTAATTAAGCATTGTGCTAGTAGATTGCTTACCTGAACCAGCTACAGCATGATGGGATTATATTGGTTTTGACCATCACCTGTGTCCACTCCAGTCCAGAGCAGGTGTGTAATCTGATGGTCACGTGGTTTTTATATTTGCCTCATGAGTTTATGCGGCTAAATGCGTGTCCACCTTCCAAAACGTCCATAAATCAAAATCCAACTGAAGTGAGTGAATTTTAAGAGTTCTAAATGCGATATTTGGCGTTTCCACCTCCCGTTACTTATATGAATCATCAAAATGCACATAAAATAAGGTGATGGAAACTACTGGTGTATAGTAGTATGTTCAAGAGCCTCTGTCTGCTTGACAAGTCTCCAAAAGTCTGTTTGTCCTGAGTCTGATCCTCATGCTCCTGCACGGGAGGTCATGCAAAAACTATTATTTATGCAGAAGAAAGTACAAGGAAAGAAAGTATTTATATAAAAGGCTGACTGAACTCTTGATTCACTTCCAAATCTTCAACTCACTCACTTATCCTTTCTGCTGCTGTTCCATATAATTCCTTATCTTCAAAATAAAATAATTAGTTGACTGATAAAAATTCTAAAAATTCTCTTGACTCCATCAACCAATGAATGCACTAAACAGCCTGGACCTACAATCCTGGTTAACTGTTAACTTACTTAATTCCCATTAATTCCCAATTATTCCCATGGAAATTTTGCAACCCCACAGAGGAGGAACATTGATATTTATGCATGTTTGGTACAATGTTTTTCTAGCATAGGCTGGGGTAAGGGCTACAAGAGCAACTAAACCAGGACTAAACCAGGATTAAATCAGGACTAAACCAGGTAAATACCAGGACTAAATCAGGACTAAACATGGACTGAATCAGGACTAAATCAGGACTAAACCAGGACTAAACCAGGATTAAATCAGGACTAAACCAGGTTTAAACCAAGACTAAACCAAGACTGAACCAGGACTCTAACAATATTCTGTTAAAATTATAGGCTTAGTGAATCCTGACATTGTTATAACTACTTTACTACCACTGCTGCAGCTACTTCACTTGACAGTCAGGTAAACTTTGAAATACTCTCAAAAAGTGATGAAATGTTTCCCGGAAGTCTCTCAAACTCTGGTATTTAAGTAGCTTTGAGCGGGTCAAAGGTCATTTTCGTGTCTGTTTCGTACTAGCACAGCCTCACCTCTTCTAGGAACTTGGTGACATCGTAAACTTTGTTGTGAATGATGATCCACGTTGATTTGAAGGAGTTCTGTTGCTCGATCTCGGAGAGTCGGTAGTACTTGACCTCCCCGGAGCTGCTCTGGTCCTTCTCGCCCATCTGTGACGCTGTGAGGCCGGGTGCGTGTGGTCGGAGGTGCCGCTGTCCGTCTGATGCTCCGGTTGTCTCGGGTTTAGGCCGTGACTCTGCAGAAGTGTCCGACATTTACCCCAGTCCACTCCGACACAGCCCCGAGCGTCACCCGAGCGTCACCCGAGCGTCAAGGTGAGCTCGTTTGCGTGCACACACTTCCGCTGCGGACTGTCACAATAAGAGCATGGACAGGTGACCCGGGCAGAGGGATAACTGCCATGATGAAATGTATCACAATAGAAAAGTTTGATCTTGGCAAAGGTGGGTAGTACTCAGTTACTTTTACTTCAGTAACTTTTTAAAGAAATTGTACTTTTATGAGTACTTTTCTAGCAGCATAGTTTTAACATACTTGAGTAATGTTTTTATTGAAGTACTCTTACTTGAGTAAAAGTTTAGGTTCCTTTTCCCACCGTGAGTCAGTCTGTAAATGACAAAATCTTTATGTCTACAATATTAAATGATTTGAACATTTGTGTTCCTCCAGATATGATTTAGTTTGTCTAATTTTTGTGTCTATCCTATAAAAACACGAGATTTTGTGCTTTAATATTTTGCACTTCACATCTTCAAATCAAATTATAAATCAGATGTTACGTCCAGAAAGTTACTCTTTAAGCTACTCTTACTTGAATAGTACTTTTCTCAATTACTTTTTACTCTTACATATTTTATCTAGGCGTGTCTAAAAGGACTTGCATTTCAGTTATCTATGCTATTCACATAGAGTCACTGTGTGTCTTAAAGAGCCCATATTACGCTATTTTCTGATCTATGTTCTAATGATGTTTCCTCGTCACAAACAAACCTGGAGTTGTGTTTTGTTTCATTCACACATGTTTAACACACTAACCCTGCATATTTAGGCTGAGTTCTTCTCTCAGACAGAAAACACTCTGTTCCACTTTGTCATGTCATGTGGTAATACAGGAAGTGCTCCACTGTGTTTTTAAACTCCATACACCTTCAGTAGAATCATTTGGATAATTTCAGCCATGGATTCGCCCATCTCTACTGAACTAAAGGTAAAAGGAGCTGTTAACTTGAAAATGACCACTTCATGATATCAGGTGGAACAAGGCCTTTTTGAGCTTTGGACATGTACAGACTAATAATAAAGGACATGCGTGAATGAAACAAAACACAACTCCAGGTATGTTTTTGTGGAAGTAACATCATAACATGACTTAAAGCTCACAAGAATCAATATAGGATCTTTAAACTTGTATAAAAGTGGTAGGAGAGTGTTGTGAGTTAAGTTGTGATTTAAGAATAGTTTAAATGTGTTAAGTTGTTTTGTTTATTGTCCCTTTTGATAAATGATATGCATGTAAATATCCTCCCTGTAAGGAAATGGAAATTGAACTGTGTACTTATGCAGTGTCCAGAATATTAATCAACAAATATAACTTTACTTTCTTATCAATATGAACTGCTTTATAATGTGATTGGATGCTGTTGTGGAGTTTCTACAAGCAAAACAACTAAAGAATAAAATGAACTGAGAAATTGTCTTGAATCAAAGAGTCTGATTTATTAAAGCTATTATGCAACAATTGCAAAAAGCTGCCTGTCCCTGACAGAGCATCGTCTTGCCCTAAGATGTGTCAGTGTCAGTACATACAGCATATTTATACCACACAGATAAGAATTACATGAACCATAAAACCAGTTTAGACCCGTGAAAGGAGCACAAGGCAAAACACTTCTTGGGACATAAGATAAGCACTTCGTCCTATATGTATCAGACAGTGGACACAGAGCACAGTGTACTGAATCTCGCGGTTAAATGGATAAGATTGAATTGAACTAAGAATTGGGACTAAGAGGTCTGCACACCAGTACCCAGGCTATATGAAGTAGAAATAAGGTAAAACACTGTAAAGACAAAGTAAAGATTTCCGTAACCATAAAATCACAATGTAAACAGGGTGTCCAAATTATGGCCGGGGGCAAATGCGGCCCTCAGGCCAATTTTTCGGTCAATGTTGAGCTCCATTAAGGTTCTAAGACTGAATTAAGTTGTGGTGGTACTTTAAAACTACTACTACTACTAGTCTGTGGCCCTCCACATGGTCTATGTTTTAATGTGCGGCCCTCCATGAAAAAAGTTTTAACACCCCTGATGTAAACATTCCATTGAATGTGATTTTGTTTTTAAACAATTGCCTCTTTTTATCAGCTACTAGTTCACTTTTTTAAATGTGTAATAATAAATAAATACATACATACATAAATACATAAATACATGATATATTTAAATTTGAATCGTTGTTCCCTCATGCTGTCTACGCTCAGGACCCAAATTCTACGGTTTTATTCTGACATTTTCCTTTTAACTTTGACTAAAAACCTCCAAAACGCACATCTGTATCCCTAAGCCTTAGCGCCCGCCTCTTCAGCCTTTACAGCTTTTTCATTGGCTCGTTTTCCTTTTCCTGGCTCTTGATTGGTCTGTTCTGTTGTCACTCACCGCAAAGTTCAGAT
>KN472380.1:34073-47006 GCA_000787095.1 Periophthalmodon schlosseri
GCGAACCGGGGACGTTTATCAGAGTGTTGTCACGGCACGGAGCTTTGTCACGGTCCGTGGATGTCCGTGAACCTTCCCACTGTCGCTTTAAAATCATTTTATTCTGGAAAAATGAGAGGAAAGTTGGGAAAAGAAGCTAAAATAACGTATTTGTACTTTGGCTGCTGTGACGGGAAAGCGTCCAGATTCCAAAGTCAAAGGTTGGCAAATTAACACGATGCTCCACTTCTTTGTCAACTTTCACCTCTAAACCACTAACAAAACGCAGATATTATGAATTTTCCCAGGTACTCTAAGCTTATTTTTATGTTTTAATATTATTCAAACCACACAGGATGAATATGATTTCAACGATCAGTAAAATAAAAGGTGTGTGTGTGTGTGTATGTGCGCGCGCGCATGTTGATCCTTGATGGAGGGTTAAGGGGCTAAGGGGAGCGGGTAAGAATCAGTGTATGTGCTTATATGTTTGTATGTTGTTTTTAGAATAGTATTTGGTCAATGTGATCCCAGGTAATATCCATTTAATTTATTTGTGGTCAGTTTATCTATATACATTGACGACGTATTTTCAGTATTTCCACCAACCTGCTCAGGGACTAAAGGTGTAAATCAGCATTCATGTTATAAAGTGGCACCAGCATCTCTCCTATGACTTTTGTCTTGGTTAATGTATTGTTGTGGACTGGCCTGTACAAATAAAAGCATACCATACCATAACATACCACACCATATCATACTATGATAATTAAATTAGATACAAAACTATCTGCACTGCTTCTAAATAAGATTCTCAAAGCACAATATGACCAAATATAAATCTATGTTGACAAATTGCGCTAACTGATCCAGAGTGATACATCCTGTCCTCATAGAAGATCTTTGTTGATAAATAAATCTTTCCATGCCAAAGTTGTTAATGTTTATTTAAAGATTATATTGTATTTTTTGATTCATTGAAGGGAATTATCAAAAGAAGTGATGATTATGTACGTTTTCTTGTAAATATTGGTATGAAAAGGGAACATATTTCGGTCAAAAACCCAAAGTCATTTTATTTATTTAGTAATTTAGCTTCTCATTAGCATTAGCCGCTGATTAGCATTAGCTGCTCTTGGGTAAAGACAGGTAAGCCGCAAATATATTCTACAGTTATTTATTTAAGATTTAAAATAACACACTGTAAGTGCAGTTAAGTGTTTTTGCACTATTAATATGTCATAATTTCCTTCAATATACAATTTTGATTTGACTTGGCTAAAAGTATTTTAGTAGTAATTAGTAGTACTTTCTAGTTTGTTTGTACTGCTGAGTTTATACATCTCATTTCATTTTTATTCAAATATTGTCTTTTGGCTTCGTTTTCTTTTGATTGACAGGACATTTAGATGTTTGTCGTTGTAATAATAATATTTGAATTCATAATATATTTTGTTTTTGAACATTTGTAATTATAAGGATGAGTGGAGTGCAGCCGGGCCTGTTCTTCCTCTCTCTCCCTGATCTGAAGTCTCTGTGCTGTGTCAGTTTGACGCTACAAGACGACTATGAAGAGCCACGCACCAAACAGATCACAACATGCAGGTCTCCTCTGCATCCTCTGACCCTCTCCTCTACATCCTCTGCTTCTCCATCCTCTGCTCCATCCGACCCTCTCCTCTGCATCCTCTGCCCCATCTGACCCTCTCCCTCTACATTCCCGCTCCATCTAACCCTCTCCTCTGTATCCTCTGCTCCTCTGACCCTCTCCTCTGCATCCTCTGCTCCTCTGAACCTCTCCTCTACATCCTCTGCTTCTCTGACGCTCTCCTGTACATCCTCCGCTCCATTTGACCATCTCTGCATCCTCTGCTCCTCTGAACCTCTTCACTGCATCCTCTGCTCCTCTGACCCTCTCGTGTGCATCCTCAGCTCCATCTGACCCTCTCCACTGTATATTTCAGGGAGTTGGTTCTTCTTTTCTCTGATGTTTTGGCTGCTCCAGCTTTAGATTCCTTCATCGAGATCACTGCAGTTATGGCTGTAAGTGAGCAGGACTAAACCAGGACTAAACTAGGAGTAAGCCAGGACTAAACCAGAACTAAACCAGGACTAAGACAGGACCAAGTGAGGACTAAACTAGACCTGAAGCTGGGTTAAATAAAGCAGAGGGACCTTTTTGGGAATGTCAAATATGTGTTGCCATGACCTCTTAACTAAGAGTGAATGAGCGGTTATTGTGCAAGAGAACAATAGGAAGTAATAGAGCATGGAGGAAGAGACTAAACCAGGACTTAACCAGGACTATAGCAGATCTAAACTAGGACTAAATCAGGCACTAATGTACACTTATTAATTAATCAATCTTTGCATTCAAATGTATTTTAACATATTTCTTGGTTGCTTCAGATCCAGTTCTTCCGGTCAGGAGTTCTTCAAGGCTTTGTTCAGAAACACTGCCTTCAGGTAAATGCCTCTGTGCCTCTGAGTGGTTAGTATTCTCACCTCACACCAAGAGGATCCCAGGTTAAATACTGGACTCTTTTAATTTTCTTGGTGGTACTCATCAACCTAAAACATGCTAATTACAATGTTATTAATAATAATAACTATGTGACTAAGCCAGGACTGAACCAGGACTAAACCAGGACTAACCCAGGACTAAGCCAAGAGTAACCCAAGACTAACCCAAGACTAAACCAGGACTAAATCAGGACTGAACCAGGACTGAACTTTTAGTACATATTGTTTAATTTGAAGTATTTATTTTTCCTGATTTCTGCTTGTTTTTCCAGATGAATTGTGCGGAGCAGGTTTATCCCGGGATTCTTCAGTCCTGTGTCTCCTTCTCTCTCATCTCCAGACTCTCCCCAAACTGGAACAAGGCCGGACTCTACCTTGTTAATGGTGAGGCTCTAAACCAGAACTAAACTAGGACTAAAACAAGCCGGAGACTGAGCCAGGGCTGAACCAGGACTGAACCAGAAGTAAACAAGGACTGAACCAAAACAGAACCGGGACTAAACCAAGTTTGAACCAGGACTAACACAAGACTAAATCAGGACTGAATCAGGACTGAACCAAGACTAAACCAAGGACTAACCCAAGACTATTTTGCAGGAAGAGACTTTCTTTCAGAGCGGGGGAGGCTCACAGCTGTCAGTAAGTATTCAAATGAAGTAACGTATTCTGTGGCTGCTGCTACTGAGATTTCACACTACAGTTAATAGGTCTGTTAAAGAAGACCTATTCCTCAAAATCGACTTTTCAGAGATTTGAATAATGTTATAGTAGTTTCCTTCTCATTTACTCACCCAAAGTTGCATTTGGAGTGATTCGTGCATGTTTGAGCAATCTTTAATCGCTTATTTTCAAGACACCATTTTGCTGCCACCGTGACACTCCCACTGTGATGTACTTACTTTGTTGTCCAAGTTTATTTTCTTAATCAGTGATATGCATAAGTTTTGGTACAAACAAAAAAATCTGCTACTTGCTAGTGTGATGTGCAGTTCTCCATAGGAGGGGCTGACAGCATGCGGCGCTTTGTTGTGATGACGTTTACAGCGACGTGAGCTCCCATTGGGCACCACAGTTTTCTAATGTGGAAATCAGTGGACTTGTTTCTTTTATTAAGTCGTTTTAGATAAATATTGTGATTCAAAATTTCCAAATTCTAACATAATGATCCACAGGTGTCATAGATTATAACTATAAAGCAGACACAAGCTTTAATGCATTTTTGTTCGTAAGAAATTAAAACATTTGATATATTTTGCAGGTTTGGAGTTGAGCACCAGTGATGGAAAACTGTGCATGAGTCTGCTGCCGAACACCATCAGACTGCCTTTAACCACTGTAAAAGAAAATGAAATTCTCTCTCCAAATCATTTAGTTATCTTTTTCTTTACTTAAGGGCCCTGTACCTGATTTTTGCTGTGTATTTGAACAAAACATGTCTTAAACCTCTCTAAGCTAGGACTAAACCAGGACTGAACCAGGATTGAACCAGGACTGAACCAGAACTAAACCAGGACTGAACCAGGACTGAATCAGGACTAAACCAGGACTGAACCAGGACTAAAACAGGACTAAAACAAGGCCTAACCAGAGACTAAACCAGGACTGAAACAGGACTAGACCAGGACTAAACCAAGATTAAACCTGGACTAAACCAGAACTAACACAGGACTAAACCAGGACTGAACCAGGACTAAAACAGGACTAAAACAAGGCCTAACCAGAGACTAAACCAGGACTGAAACAGGACTAGACCAGGACTAAACCAAGATTAAACCTGGACTAAACCAGGAACTAACACGGACTAAACCAGGACTGAACCAGGACTAAATCAGTACTGTCTTGCCAAACAGATATATTGCACAAGCAGCTCTTGAGATCAAAATAAGTCCACTGTGTACTGTCTGCATCTAATTATAAAGCATTTGATTGTCCGGGAATCAGGAAATGCACAGTTAACCTGCTAGTTGTCATTAGATTTACTGTGAAATAGTGTTGTGACGCTACATTTTGATACTAAGGAGTAGACTCGATACTCTATACCAGTTCCGATACCATGATGATAACAAAAAACACTCTTTTCTTAGACAATAGTGATTTTCCACATTAAATGTTCGTATTTTGTTTTCTATTCCCATGTGGCCTTATATCTGTGTAATCCCTCAGTGTTCAGGTAGGTTCCATAGTGGTCCATGGGCGTATACTAGTCTATATGTCTTATACTTGTCCTGATACAGTTCAAGATCATTCTAAAGCTATTCAGAAAAGCTTCATCTCTGTCCTGTGAATGTGACGTTTTTAGTATCAATACCTGCTCACATGATACTAAAACTAGTATCGATTAATATCTTATTTTCGATACTTTTGGCAACCCTACCATGACAGCAACATTCCGTTCTGGTCTCTGAGACTTTTGAAACGTCCTTATGAACTCATCGTGGTGAATAATTAGGATGTTCTGAATGCATAATGTAAGTGAGGAATAACTTTGGACCACTGCAAACTGTTTAAAATTAACTAGTTCTGTTTCATGGTTTTAAGACGGTAAAAATCAGGTACAGAGTCTTTAATCTTGTATTTGTCTCTAGCTGATCACAGACTTGTAGAGTAATAACTACTGTGTTTGTGTGATGGTGTAGTTGGGGGACTTTGGTTTGTCTCCTCTGGTTCTAAAGAGGTTCTGTTCTGACCCGGACTCAGTGTTAGACCCACATCACACAGGAGGACCCATCTGGTGCCATGTACTGCCCAGGTAATACAACGATTGAGTGGCACTGAGGCAGAACTATGGGCAGAACAACAGACAAAATGTGTTTCTTTGCTTTTTATCACCTCATTTTTGTTTGTTTTCACCCCACAATAATTATTTCTTAAACACACAGGCTTAGAAACATGTTATTTAAGGAGAGAAAGGTTCATTTCATCAAGTCTGTATCAGTGATAAATGTGAGTGTGTCTGCAGAGTCCCTGTGGTTTCACTCTCCATTGTTTTTTACTGTTGACTAGATTTTCTTGTTTCAGAGCCAAACTAAATATTGATCAGAGTTGCAGACTTTTATTAAACTGTAGCAGCTGTTTTGCATTTTAGATTTAGTGTTTGGAGCTTTTACAGAAGAAAATATCATTACTCACCTTTGCCACTCAATAATAAAGTTCCAAAGGCTGTGATGTCATCTGCATAACCTCTATTAACACTCCCTCCTCACCTCACCTCCCCCTCTGTCTCTGTCTCTTTCTCTCTCTCTCTCTCTCTCTCTTTCTCTCACGTCTCCGTTTCTCTTTTCTTTAGTTTAATATCAGCAGTGGCCACTAGATAGAGCCATAGTTACACTTTGAAATGTGTTCTCTGTTTTTTTAGCTATGTTTGGTTATATTTTATTACTATTTGTGCATATTTAGCAGATTTTGTTTCAAACTGAATACTATTACATGCTTTACAATAAAATGTACATCCCTGGTTTATGATAGTAATAATATGAATATGAATATGACAGGTTAGAAAGCATCATTATATTTACAGTTTCACAAAAAAACACCTTTATTTAGTTAAATGAAAGTTTAAAGTGTCAGAAAAATGTCTTCCTTGTGTGAACTGTTTCTGCATTTCTGTTTTACAACTCAGCACTACTTCCTGTATTTTTGCACTTTTTTGCATTTTTTTACACAAATTGACACTTAAGTGATATAAAACTTGTGATAAATCTTTACCACAGGTACTATCCACCAAATCAATGCAGAATTAGAAACAAATAAACACGTGTCACAGAATCATTTTGTGTTTTTAGTATGAAGAAAGGACAGATTATTGCCATCAGCCGGAAACTTCCCAAAGACGGACCGTTCAAATCCTACAGAGAGCTGCAGAGTCACTGGAACAGACTGGTAGCAACTCACATTTATACTGACGCAAATGTATACAAAAATATGATCAACTGTAATAACATGTCTCATAATGCGTTTCAGTACGGATACAGGCTCCCAGACCAACAGGAGAACCAGGCCGTCTACTGCAGCGTCTACTTCAAACTCGTGGGACAAAAACTATTCACGTAATACACCTGTACATGTGTGTGTGTGTGTGTGAGGACAGAGACACTTCACCTGTACATGTGTGTGTGAGGACAGAGACACTTCACCTGTACATGTGTGTGAGGACAGAGACACCACCTGTACATGTGTGTGTGAGGACAGAGACACTTCACCTGTACATGTGTGTGTGAGGAACAGGGACACTCACCTGTACATGTGTGTGTGAGGACAGGGACACTTCACCTGTACGTGTGTGTGTGTGTGTGTGTGTGTGTGTGAGGACAGGGACACTTCACCTGTACGTGCGTGTACACACTTCACCTGTACGCGCGCGCGTGTGTGTGTGTGTGTGTGTGTGTGGACAGGGACACTTCACCCCTACATGTGTGTGTGTGTGTGTGTGAGGACAGAGACACCACCTGTGCGTGTGTTGTGTGTGTGTGTGGATGGGGTCACTTCACCTGTACATGTGTGTGTGGACATGTGTCTTCAGGTATCCTCTGTGCTGTATTCGCTTGTCTCCGGTGCAGCGCTGTCCCCGTGTGGACCATGAGGGGGCACTCTCCTGTTTCATGGCTGACGTTAGAGAAACACTTCCTGCAGTTTGTGGTTTTCCAACAAAAATCTCAACGAAATCATCTTTCACCACAACGACACTCAACCCTGCATCAAGACAGGTCTGATGCAGTCCAAGTCCTGGTTTAGTCCTGGTTCAGTCTTGGTTTAGTCCTGGTTCAGTCCTGTTTTAGTCCTGGTTTAGTCCTGTTTTAGTCCTGGTTTAGTCCTGGTTTAGTCCTGGTTTCTTATCCCTCTTTGTTTTACTTTTCAGAATTTGAGTCCTTTAAACCTGAGTAACTTGTCCATGTCCCGACCGGTCCTGACCCAGCTGCCCCCTCCTCCTCCCACTCTTCCCCGCCTGACGAAGCCCATATTCGGGTCACAACCTGCCCCAGCTCCCACTCTCTCCAACTCTGATTCTTTCTCCTTCCAGCGTTTTAGCTCCAATTCCACACCAAACTTCTCAGACGTCTTTAAACCAACGTCATCTGTCAACACATTTTTCACTGTTTTCGAGGCAAATTCTTCCCCTCCATCTCCTCCACCACTGTTACAGCAAGAAAAAACTAAATTTGTCCCCATTTTTAGCAGCAAACCCCCATCTCAGCTTGTCAATGTCGCGCTCCTGAAGGCAAAAAAGCAAAATGCAGAAAGACTCACACATCCAGCGACTCCAAACTCACAGAATTCCAAACATGTTCCGATGTTTGTACCCAAGATTCCATCAGGGGAACAGAAATATTTGAATGTGAAGTGGATTCCGACATTCAGCCCAAAAAAACAGATGAAACCAGCGCTGATCATGACTCCAAACAGAAAGGCAGTAAAAGAAAAGAAAAAGTCCAAACCAGCTGTGAAATTCAACCTGGAGGAGACCGAGGAGACAGCGCCCAAATGTAACAAAAAGGTGACAGATTCTGAGCATTTAAATCAGACAAAATTATGAATTTAGTCCTGGTTTAGTTCTGGTTCAGTCCTGGTTCAGTCCTGGTTCAGTCCTGGTTTAGTTTTGGTTTAGTCTTGGTTTAGACCCTATGCATTCCTGGTTTGGTCGTGGTTTGGTCCTGGTCTGGCACTGGTTTAGACCTGGTTTAGTCGTGGTCTAGTTCTGGTTTAGACTTGGTTTAGACCCTGTGCAATCCTGGTTTGGTCCTGGTTTGGTCTTGGTTTAGTCCTGGTTTAGACCTGGTTTACTTCTGGTGTAGTCCTGGTTTAGACCTGGTTAAGTCCTGTCTTAGCTCTGCTTTATCTATAATCTGTATAATTATGCTGCATTTATTGATACTTTGCAGTGACATCACTCTGGGGGGGGTTCTACTTGTATGTATGTGGTAGAATGTTCAGCCGTTACCATGATGACACAAAGCACACATTAGCGAACACTGTGAAAAAAAGTTTTAGGCTAGTCTATGAAAACTCAAGAAAAAATACAAAATGGATTTAAACAAGACATTTTCAGGAGCTCTCACTAGCGTTAGAAACAGGTTTGATTGACAGCATTGCTAAGCGCCTACTCCCTGTTAAACCAGTGGGAATGGGTGTTACCTTCAATAGCCTTGTTCTGGATTGGCTCTTTAGTTGCTATGATACTCGCGGTCGAAATTCCTAATATGGAACCCGGCTCCAAATTCACCCCTGTAACTGCTCTAGCCTCGATGATCTTCATTTGACTGGAGCTGAACACTGTGGGCGATGTCACACTCCCTTAGTCCACTTCTTTATGCAATCTATGGTCTGAGTGCAAACTGTCCCTGAGTCCCTGGTTTTCTGTCTAAAGCATGCAGAGTAGTCCCCCAGCGAGGTACTCCTGACCAGGATCCTGGCTCAGATCTGCTTACTGCACTTAAGGCTTAAAAGCTCCAGTATGCAACTTTTTGGTGGTGTCACCTGCATGATTCCACTGAAATAGAAAGTTAAAACCATACTTACAAACACTCTCCATGGAGATAGATACATTTAATGTCATACTGCAGAAGATTACAGCCAAAGGGGCAACAATTCCATGAAAACAACAGGAGTCAGGTTTGTGGAGATGCAAGCCTGCCTGCAGTAAGAACACATATTTTTCAGTGTAATAACACAAAAAAAACATGCTTTTATTTTAGTCAGCTTTAGCTAAAAAGTTACATAATGTGGCTTTAAGGATGGGTCAAATGCAGAGGACACATTTTGATAACACATTAAAATAAAATAAATGTTTTTAGGCACAGGGCGAGTTAAAGACCAAATCTGCTCTCAAGGTTACCACTGAGGAGAGAACAACTAAAAACCTCCAGGTGAGAATAACACTGGTTTACTGGATCAGTCCTGGTTCAGTCCTGGTTTACTCCTGGTTCAATCCTGGTTTAGATCTGGTTTAGTCCTGGTTTTGTTCTGGTTTAGTTCTGGTATCGTTCTGGTTTAGTTCTGGTTTAGTTCTGGTTTAGTCTTAGTTCAGTCCTGGTTCAGTCCTGGTTCAGTCCTGGTTCAGTCCTGGTTCAGTCCTGGTTTAGTTTTGGTTTAGTCTTGGTTTAGACCCTATGCATTCCTGGTTTAGTTTAGTCAGTCCTGGTTCAGTCCTGCTTTAGTTTAGACCCTTGAGGCCTCTCTCTTTCTTATAGTGTCGTATGAACTTGATCCAGGCTCAAATAGTTTCCATGGGTTTGTTATGAGTTTGTTACGAGGTTTCTGTTAAGAGTTTTTATGGCTCTAAACGGGAGCAGTCTCGTAAAGTCCAACATCTCGTTAAATGTTTTTATTGTGTTTGTTTTAGGGAGAAGAAAAGCCCAAACCTGCCAGAGCCGCCAAGGAGGTGGACGTGGAGAAGATGGCCAGAAACAACCAGGTCCAAATGGGATTTATGTGAAGATTAAAGGGGCTGTAACTGATTTCCCCAATGTATTTTAACAGTGCTAGTTCAGTCCCAAGTTTACTCCTGGTTTAGTCTTGGTTTAGTCCTGGTTTAGTCCTGGTTTAGTCCTGGTTTAGTCCTGGTTTATCCCTTGTTCTGTGCTTGGCTCGTCCTGGTTTAGTCCTGGTTTAGTCCTAGTTTAGTCCTGGTTTAGTCCTGGTTTAGTCCCTGATTTAGTCCTGGTTCAGTCCTTGGTTAGATGGGGTTTAGACCTTGTTTAGACTTGGTTTAGTCCCGGTTTAGTCCTGGCTTAGTCCTATTTTAGTCCTGGTTTAGTCCTGGTTTAGTCCATGATTTAGTCCTGGTTTAGTCCTGGTTTAGTCCTGGTTTAGTCTTGGCTTAGTCCTGGTTTAGTCCTGGTTTAGTCCCTGATTTAGTCCTGGTTCAGTCCTTGTTAGATCGGGTTTAGACCTTGTTTAGACCTGGTTTAGCTGTGGTTTAGTTAAGCCCAAACCAAGCCGTCAAGGAGGTGCACGTGGAGAGTATGGCTAGGAACATCCAGATTCAAATGGGGTTTATGTGAGAATTAAAGGGGCTAAGTAGGATGCCCTGAATGCATAAGGTCAGTGAGGAATAACTTTGGACCACTGCAAACCGTTTAAAATGAATTAGTTCTGTTTTAGACCTTTTAAAGACAGTAAAAATGAGGTACAGGTCCTTTAATAAGAGGGTGAAGACATATATGTCTGTGGAGCTCTGGCAGGTTTGATCCAGAGACACTGAGGGATGGGGCCGATGCAGAGGACTAATTTTCCTGTAAATGTTGCTTAAACGTTGCACATTTGACGTTGGATTCTTGTGCTGATTTATGGTGGTTCTTTGTGGAGTCTTTCAAAGTGTTTTGTTACAGGCTGGTGTGGGTTTGCTCAGATTAAATACGATATTTGAGATTTATAAAGGACTAAAAAGTGTTGGAGAGCACATTAATCGTCTGAGGAACAATGGGAATTCCAGAACTGAGATGAATGAGGAAAACTCCAGACAGCAAAGTAAAAACAACATAAATCTGAATGTAACTGTCCAAAAGAGAGATATAGGGGAAGGGACTGGGCCAGGACTAAACAAGGATTAAACCAGGACTAAATCAGGACTAAACTAGGGCTAAACCAGGACTAAACCAGGACTAAACCAGGACTAAAACAAGACTAAAACAGGACTAAACCAGGACTAAACCAGGACTACCCCAAAACTAAAACAAAACTAAGAGTTTAACCAACAAAGTTGCTTTTGAAAATAATTCTTTCTCTTTGCCCCATGCTTTCTCCTCTCATTGTCTCCTCTCTCCCAGGGCTGTACTGGCCATCTGCATCCAGCTACTGCTGGTAATGATCCTGTTCATTGAAAGTTCGCTGAAATTAAGGCATTTTGTGACACTGGTTATGGTTTAAGCCCATGAAGGTGTTTTACACTCCTCAATCTTCACACCAGTTTTTACTTTACATCGAAATGCCTCATATTCGCGTTGTTCGCTAGTGTATTTCTTGTGTGATTTCAGCAAAGGAGCAAAGTTGTATTATGTATTATCTATAAGTGACATAAAACATGGCTTCATTCTGACACAAGTGTGTGAAGCCTGTGGTGTTTAGCACTAGGGACCTGTTAAACTTATTTGATTGATTTCTTCCAATCACCATAATTAAAAAAACAACAACAACAGTTAATCTAAAACAACTGAACTTAGTTTTTAGAATCTGATGCTTCGCTCCCAACCAGGCAGGGGTCACAGTCACCAACTCAAGCCCTGATGAAGCTTCCTGGTTGTGAGTGAAGTGTTAGCTTCTAAAAACAAAGTACAGTTGTTTTAGTTTAACTTGTTGATAATATCTTATTCTTGGTGGTCTCTTGCATCAATTATTACATAACACTGTCTCCCTGTTCTCTCTTCACTCGTCTCCTTGTCTCCTAACTCCTTGTTTCCTTGTCTCCTCTCTCCTAACTCCTCTCTCCTTGTCTCCTCTCTCCTAACTCCTCAGTCCTTGTCACTTACAGCTCTCCAGAGTGCTTTCGGTAAAGATGCTGCAGTGGCTTCTCTCTCCTCTCTCTTCACTTGTCTCCTCTCTTGTCTCCTCACGTTTCATTTCCTTGTCTCCTCTCTCCTCTTCTCCTGTCTCCTTTCTCTTTGTCTCCTCTCTACTTGTCTCCTTACTTGTCTCCTCCCTCCTAACTCCTTGTTTCCTTGTCTCCTTCAGCTGTCCCGGGTCAGTTCGGTAAAGATGCTGCAGTGGCTTCGTGGTCAAGGGTTGAATGTCCAGAACAAACTGCCCAAAGACCAGCTCATGCTCAAAGTGATGGGCTGTTTAGCAGAGAGCTGAAGACCCAGGCAAGTCCGGGCTGAACCGGGTCTAGACCAGGATTACAACAGGACTGAACCAGGACTGCACCAGGACTGAACCAGGACTGAGCCAGAGCTAGACCAGGATCACAACAGAACTATGACAGGGCTACCAGCATAACCAGGATTGAACCCAAACTTTGACAGGATTAAACCAGCACTAAAAGAGGACAAAAACAGGTCTAAACCAGCACTTGAACAGGACTATACTAGGTCCAAACTTGGACTAAACCAAGGACTGTTTTGTTTTTGCTTGTTGACTGTTCAAACTGATGTATTTATTACTCATTATTTATTCCTGATACTTGAATTATAACTTCATATTTATTTAAATGAATATACATCTTAAAGTTTATTTGTTAAATGGTTGTACTTTTTCCCTCCTGATTTGATTCCTGATTTTGACAAATTTTCACTTTCTAAAAATTCCATTGTTTAAAATAGTGTCTCAATTTCCACATTTTTTCTTCATCTTTTGTTCGTCTGTCGTGAGTTTCCATTGTGTTTTACTGTGATGCATTTATTGACCTCGTGGTTTCTCATTGTGAGGTGTTTGAGGAGCAGCGTAAACACCGGGACAATGTTACACGCCCAAGGGGAAACGACTGAACCAGGACTAAACCAG
>KN472381.1:0-10941 GCA_000787095.1 Periophthalmodon schlosseri
ATAATAATAATGATAACAATAATAATAGCAATTATTATTATTACACATCTCTTAAATCTCTCTTGTATTTAAACTGCTTAAATGCAACATATAATTAGGTCAGGCACTCCCGAGGAAAAAAGTTTGGGCACCCCTGTTGTATAGCCTTGTTTACACTAGTCATGGTTCATGATTCACTGGCCAAGTTGACATCTGCAGTAGTGGCATGATATAAGATGACTGATCCTCAGAGCTAGCAAAGATCAGACATGGGGTCCCACAAGGGTCCATCTTCAGCCCAATGATCTTGTCTAATTCAGAACAGCTTAATTGTGTTCAGGTGAATTATCCAATTTAGCATCAATATTGCAATCTAATAATCTGAGTATGGTGTCCAAGGCTCCTGAAACGATGTCCAGGAGAAATAAAGCAGCTCAGTCACTAATATTATTTTCAGCTAAATTACCACTGTGCAGTACAAAACAGGCTTTTCCAAGTTACTTTAATCAATCAGTACTTCATTGAATCCATATAAATCTCTTAAATCACTTCATTTCATCCTTCATCGTTCTGATAAATATTAAATAAGAAAACTCACACACCAAAAATAAAAACATGAAATGTAACCTCACGATTGCACACTTGAGTCCAGTGTATGCAACATACAGTAACAATATAGAGGCCCGCTTAAAGCTGCTACCGGCCCCTTTTCCTGATTACAATTGACTTGATGGAGCAGACACAAACAGGTGCGCAAGCTGAGATTCCACAGGTTTACAGAATTTTATAAAGATTAGAGTGAAACATGTCATCAAAGTGCGTCATTTTCTGACACAATATCTGCCATTGTGTCTGCCAGTGCTGGAGTGGGTTGTACATTCTTGGGCTACAATGTCAGGACAGTAGGGTGTTCAAATAAGGCCTCGAGTGCTGTCCCCACAGTGGAGGTGTACCACAACAGCTGGGCGTCTGGACCAAACCTCCGACTAGCCCAGTGACAGCCTGGGTTAGATTACCTGTGCTCCTGCCGCCTCTTGCGGGGAGTGGGAGAGTGGATGGTGAGACGGTGTCGTTAATGTGAGGTCTTCACCGCCTCAACACCGGGCTGCCCTTCTCCTGGTCCTTCTGTAAGGCCTGCAGCACCTGGAGGTACACAGTGGAATATGTAGTTGGGACTATTGTGAAAAATACTGTGATTTTACCATTTTGAACTATTATCTCCACTAACAATAAAGATGCAAATACTAGACAAGTTTTTGTGCACAAAGGTTTCTCTTTGGTAATGTTGAGACCTAGTTACCGAAACCACATATATGTTCTTGATCTGCCTTACCGCAAAAAGGAAATGTGCTTCTCAGTTTCACAACATATGCAGTCCCACACAGTGTTTTCAAAAGTTTTTAAGTACTTTATCTGTGGTTAGAATTGCTTTGTAAAACTCATGGTATTATACTACAGTCATTGTAGCCAAATAAACTTGACAGGGCATGTGGTTACACATTGATTGTATCATCCTAGTTCTGACCAGTACATACCGCCATTGTGTCCTTGTGCAAGACATCTCACCCACTTTGACAATGTGTGTGTGTGATTGATTGATGGTGGTCAGAGGAGCCGCTGGTGCAGATTGGCAATCTAACTGTCACTGTGTACATGTTCTAAAATGTTAAATACATGAGTTGGTGATTTATAAAAAAAAAACAACTACAGGTAAATGCATTTTTTTTAAGTGGATTGTTTATTTACCTGTAATCTCAATGTTGTAATATTTTATGTGCTCTGCCTTTCAGGCATTTTCCAGTTCATTTAAATACAGAGACTTTTATTTTGAAATCTGCACTTTTATTTTGGTACTCCACACCAGTCCATGGAACCAGAAGTGTGAAAAATAAGACCGAGAGATGAGAATGCAAGTTACAAAAGAGGCAATAAAACAAACGCTTGTATATATACATTTGTACATTTAATTTGGGTCATTTCATTGGATTATAAATTACTTGAAAACAAACTTGTGAAGTTAAAAAAGACATTATTATGGTAGTCATGTTTATGCTAACAGTAATTTTCTTTGTGTCTGTGTGCCTGTGAGTGTGAAGTATCGGAAGTTGTTTTTATATCAAATCCTTTTGTCATGTTTTGTGATTTGTGACAGTTGTGTGACTGGCCTTGGCCCAGCAGAGGACCTAAGGCTTAAGGTTGTCAAAAATCAGATACTAATCGATAAAACTAGTATCAAAACTAGATACTCATTTGAGCAGGTATCTATACTAAAACTGTCACATTCATAGAACCTTTCCTGAATAGTTTTAGAATGATATTGAGCTTTATTAGAACCAAGGTACCTAGCTGGATGACTGAGGGGTGCGATTACACAGACACAGATGTAAGAAAACATGGTAACATTATAAAAGTACTAATATTTAATGTTGAAAATAACATTCTATTGTCTAAAGAGTGTTTTTTTTTTTTAATTATCATCGTAGCATCGGAATCAGTATTGAGTATCGAGTCTATTCCTTAGTATTGAGAGTTTGAAATTTTATTGTATTGTGACAACACTATAAATATGCAGGATTGCTGATTTGTAACCAAAATTTATTTCTATCCATGATCTTGCATTTTTGAGTTTTTAATATGCATTGTCCCTTTAATAAATAAATACAAATACAAATAATGTCTTGATGCAGTTCTGTGTGTGGTACCTGGGCCCACTTGCGGTTGCGGCTGCTCATGTGCACGGAGGCGATGTGCTGGAAGAACTGTTCGGAGGGAATGAGGTCAGGCAGGCGCGTGAGGAACTGAGCCATGTGGATGAAGTCCATGGAGGTGAGCACGTCCTGGTAGAGCCGCAGCAGCCCCAGGGCTGTGCGGAACAGGAACTCCTCGCCATCCCGACAAAACACATCCCACACGCGGCATGCCAGGTCAAGAGGGAGGGACTTACTGTACAGCGTGAAGATCCTATGGTTTGTAAAAAGAAAAGATTTTTTAAACTATTGCTTTTTCTACATTTTTTTCCTACTTGCTATATATACCACTATTCAGATCATTAACAAAGTATACAGCGCCTGTATCTGACTTCTAATTCAGGAAAAACATCTTTTATTCCATGAAGTTACTTATGAACAGAGGCGGAAAGAGCAGCCAAAATTGTACTCAAGTAAAACCTTACTTCTAAATAATATTACTCAAGTAGAAGTACAAAGTAGCGGTCCAAGAAATTACTATAGTAAGAGAAACTTAAAGAGTGGCTGTCGGGACATCTGATTTATAATTTGAAGTTAATATAATTGGGGACTTCTTGACCTTAGCTAGATACAGAGCGTACATAGAACACAGCCAAAGCTAACGATTAAAAAGCGGTTCATAAGACAGACGGATTTTGAGCCAAGAAAAAGTTTATGATCTGAAAATAGGTAAAATTGCTACAAAATTCAACCTTTGTGAAAGCTGTTAGTGGAACACAAGCAGATCAATCCTTCAAAATGGCCGCTTTATTAAGAGCTCATCATGACCACACCCTGAGACGTATGCAAATTATTTTAACAATTTTTGATCCCAGATATGATGATGCCACCTCAGTTTGGAGTTTGCTGGATAAAAACCTTAGGACAAGTTTGTTAAAGTACAAAGACTAGATTTCGGCACACTTTAATTAAAAATGGCTACCTTCACATCAGATATGGGGTGTGGTCAGGATCATATAAAGAATGAGTGTACCAAATTTCATTGGATTATGACAAACACATTTTTTCCACATCCTACTGACTTATTTGAGGCATAGCCATCCAAATGTGTATGCAGGTAGGGTGGTCTTCATTGGCTTTTTTTGTTCAGAATCACATAAAGGGTGTGTGTACCAAATTTCATTTGTCTATGACAAACTAAATTTTTCTGTGCCATTTTAACTTTGCAGGGGGCGATGAAGAGACATCTTCAAAGATAGAACTTCAATTCATACATCATTATGTCCTGGTCATTAAAATACAGAAACACAACACTAGGTCCTGTTATGGCCTTCTTTACCTGAATCTTTACTTGTATTGTTATGGACCTCTTTACCTTAAATGTTTATTCATGGAGACGTCTGCTGGCGTCACACCCAACTTTCATAATACCATCTGTTGTTATGCACGGGTGTATCTCTCTGTCACTATTAGGGACAACAGCTCTTTGACAATTGTGCACAATTGATTCAATAAACCAGACTTTTTGATTCAAGACAGCTTCTCTGTTGATTTTATATTTTAAGGTTTTTACTATTAGAAATTCCACAACTGTCCATCCAGATCTATTTTTGCAAAAGTTGAATGGGTTTTTATACTTTCAAAATGGCAGCTTCTTTAAGAGCTCATTACCCTGAGACTTGTGTAAATACTTTTAACAACTTTTGATCCTAGATATGTCCTGATGATGCTGCCTCAGTTTGGAGTCCACTGGATAAAAACTCTACAACAAGTTTGTTAAAGTATGAGGGCAAAATTTTGGATGACTCAAGTTTGAACCAATATGGCGAAGCTCTGTGGTTTGGAGCCGGGTCATAATATTCTTTTTTGTCTATCTCGAGATGCTATGCATTTGCTTAGTTTTATGTGTCCACGATGAAAAATAGGCTCTTTTTTTCTTCCATTTTTTATGCTCAAACAATTAAAGTTACAATGATGTGGCTTAAAATGCCGATAATTTGTATATCATTACGTGCGCCTCACAAATGTAAATACATGCTCTATTGGGTCCATTCAAATCCAACAATGTTTGTGAAAGAATTAAAATTTGTTGAAAAATCATCATGACCACATCTAGCCTTCTATGTAATATCTTAACAATAACCTTTTATTGCACATGGGCTTAGTGTCTTTTGACCAAGTTTGAATTGTTTTGGATGAAAACTTTTGGAGAAGATGTCAAAAGATGATGATGCATAATTTTCCTGGGTTTGATCGAATATGCCAGACTTCCTGTAGGGTTTAGGACGAGGCCATAATATAATTTTCTGTCTTGCCATGACCTATTTTTTATGCCAAGTTTCATATGTCCAAGTTGAAAATTTTCCGGGTTGTGCTCCCATTGCCAAAAATGTAAGTCAATTTTTGTGGCGTACAATCTTTCAGTATTTTTTTTCAGGGTGTTCACCCAAAATTAGACGTCACTAAACTCTAATATTTGATAATTTTCCTCAAAATTTTACAAGTAGGGCTCTTGCATGAGTGCGAGGCAGATGAGCCACAGACAAGTCCCCCTCGCACATTCGTGCTCGGGCCCTAACAGGCCCCTAACAGGCCCCTAACAGGCCCCTAACAGGCCCCATCATTCTGTTTTCTAGAACTCTGACACTGAAAGCACAACAGCAATGTGGGCCAAATGTCTCATTCAAGTGTGGGCAGAAACCTACAGAAATAGAAACCACCATGTCTATCAGTGGAACCAAAAATGTCTTCATATTTCTCTGCTGTAATGGAAAAAATTGCCCAAGGATGACCACCTACTCACCAATCGATTAAATAAATATCTGGGGTTAAGTTGTTTTTCTTGAAATGTGCAAAAAGCTTTGGTAGGTTTTCCTCAAAGAACACTTCAAACGCCGCAAAGTAAGTCAACATCTGCACAGAAAAGAGAGGGTGGGTTTAGTGCCCTTTATAAAGTGAGTGACAGAAGTGCGCCTGAATGCACTGACAAGGCTGTGGTCCACTCTGAAGAAGGCCATCTGACAAGGCTTGTTGAGCAGGTTGGCAAACGCTATGAAGGCATCGGCTGTGTCCAAGTTCAGGATCAGCACGGCCGCGATAAACGACATTCCCTGCACCTGCAACACAAACTTATTCAGTTATTGTTAAGGGATCAAGTCAGTATTCAAGTTATGAAGTGATTCCACTTATATGAATCATAATATAGTCACGACCTCTAATACCAAAGTGTCATATCAGATTATACAAGTGTGAAAACCCATGGCAACACACAAGACAACCTGACGCTACAGGCTAATACACTTTGTTATTTTACTTACTTGGAGCAGGTTAAGTATTATAATAATATAAAACTATGAGTAATAAAATGTATAGCTGGATAAACTATAATTAGTTTAACCACCCACACTAGTGACAGTGTGGAAATTCTCATATTCATGTCATGCCAGAAACAAACAAATCTGCATTTGAGAGAAGCTGCAAGTCTGGACCAAAGTTGAACCTACACATCCTCAAAGTAAGAAGGAAAACACAAACTTGTGTATAGGAGGTGATTATAAACCCACAGACCATATCAGTGCTATTATTATTCCCACTGACCACATGAATGCTTTTCATTGTGGGATGAGATTATGGCTGTGTAACACACACAGTATGAAAATACAGTCTAACAGTAAACTGTGTGTGACTTACATAGCCCACGTCTGGCCTGTAACACGTGTATGCTCCCAGGATGCTGTGCAGCACGTCATGGTAGGGTCCGCCCTGAAGAAAAACATCATACGAGTATTGTGAAATAAAGAGGGAACTTTAAATATCTAGGTCTAAGCTATTGCATGATGATTATGGAGCAGTCCCTGACAATCATCCCACAGTACAAATCACAAACTATTTCTGATAAATATCACAATATGGTAATTAATGATCATTGAGAAAAAAATAAAATGCTTCTCGTTTGACCTTAAAATAGTATCACATCTAAAAACCTGTGGTTTGGAGAGAACTTTTCACCTGCTGAAATATACACAGCTGTGGGAACGTTCTGGAGATGTCCAACTTAATCAGTTCCAGACTGGACTCTCTGTCTGAAGAACCAGCATCTGCAACACACAAAATAGAACTTTCACCATTTGCTCTTTAACTGCTACATGTTTTGTGCTTAGGTAACATTTAGCAAATAGTGAATTCTTTGTTGTCTATACAGTTATTGACAAAGAATTGGACTGAAGTTAGGATTGTCAAAATATACATTTTTTGTGCTATAGTTATATCTGACACTTATCAACACATTTTTTTGTGTGTGTGCGATCTAAGAAGTCTTATATTTAGTCATTTTAATTGTGCCAATTTAAAAGTAATATATGCTGGAAAATACATAATGGTTGAATGCTGCCATCTGTACCATCAGTGCCGTTGTCTGGCACAGGGGCTGGGGAGCTCCTCCACTTCTCTTTGGCCCGAGACAGGCAGATATTAAAAAGCTCTGTGGACATAAAGAGGTATAAATAGATAGTTAAAGCAGAGAATATAAAGATGGAAGGTTCACACACACTTTTACTTTCAGTGTAAAAAGAACAGCAGCTCGCTCTTCCTGCTGCAGACTTTGCTGCTCTGATTGTGTCTGAGCTGTGCCCTCTCCTGGTGAAAGCCTCATATAAATAATATCTGGAGCTGCTGTAGTACATCTAAGTATTTATGAGAGAAGGACAGCTAATCGTAGGGGGGGTTTGAATTGCTAAATTACTCAAACATGCATGGATGACATGTAAAATCTCTTCAAGCATGTTTTTTGATGAGGGAACGTTATAAAAAAAAAAAAAAAAAAAAGATTTTTTGCATAATACCCCTTCTTTAATAACAAGGTTCAAAACTTTAAAATGCAGTGCAATTTCTATAATCTAATGTATCCTTTTTATGTGATTTCATCAATTTTAATAAAACAAATATATACAGTGATCTTAAAAGAACATATGGCAAAATGTAGCAGACTATAAGGGTCCTTTAAACCTTTTCTGGTTGAGGGGCATGACCACAAAGTAAGCAGTGTGATGGAGCACTGGGCTCCATTCAACCTGGTGTAATGGTCGTCCCACAGCTTCTCAAACACTTACCCGCAGGCTGCAGAAGGACATAAACCCCCTCTCCCCTCTCTCCCCCCTCTCTCCCCTCTCTTCTCTCTCTCTGCCCCTCCTCTGATTATGTCACTGTAATAAGAGGTCCTCTCTCTCTCTCCCTCTCTCCCCTCTCTCTCTCCCCTCTCTCTCCTCTCCTCTCTCTCTCCCCCCCCCCTCCTCTCTGAATTTCTTTCTCCTCATTTCTCTCTCCCTTTCTTTCTTCCCATATGTCTCTCCCTCCCCCTTTCTCGATGCAGTAAAATCACTGGAGCATGTTGCCTGTAATGAGAGCACTTCTCCTCTCCCATGCTCTCCCCTCTCACTGCTGCTGATTCTATTACAGGAGCTCTGGCAAACTGCTACAACCAACCATGTCCATGTACGTCTGCTCACGGCTGCAGCCTTTACAAGTTTAAATGCCAAATGTCACAGTAAACTATAAACACTAGATACTATAGACACTAGATACTCATTTTAGCAGGTGTCGATACTAAAAAAATAATTTACAGGACAGAATTTTGAGCTGTATCAGAACAAGAATAAGACAACATAGACTAGTATACGCCCATGAACCACTACAGAACCTACCTGGACGAGGGATTACACAGTTATAAGCCCAGCATTATTTAATGCTGGAAATCACATTCTATTGTCTAAAGAGTGTTTTTTGTAATACCATCATGTTATCAGAATTGGTATTGGTATGGAGTATGGATTCTATTCCTTAGTATTGAAATCGAGTTTTCAAATTTGAGTACTGTGACAACACCAGTTCTGAGATATCATTTAAAGGTTCACTGTGTAACTTTTCTAGTGGATGGTATGTCACTTGCTTGTCTCCATGGGGATTTAATTGCTATGCTTGAATTTATTTTGAACATTTTGCATTTATTCTATTACGGGGGAAAAATGTTGAGTGGCCTCTGGAGAAATCTGACCTGTAACTTGGCCTATCTCCATGGAAATAGATACATACAAGGCAAAGAACTAAAACCTCCATGCAGACAAGCTGATGACCCAACATCAGAAAAGTTACATAGTGCATCTTTAAATTCTTTACATGATATATTAATTCATTTTTTTTCCCCTTTGTCATTATCCTTCCATCATTGCTTCTAAGCAGTCACACAGTAATTTGGCAGATTTTTCTGCCAGACACCCTTCTTGCCACAACATTACAATGTATGCTTGAGCTTTAACTAGCTACTGTCTTGTTGGTGGTCAAACACTTATCCCACTGTGCCACAGTTTCCCATTATAAAGTATTCAATCAAACTGATTTAAGAATCTAGAATATAGAGCTATTTTGAACACAATTCTTACTACCCGCATTTTTTTTTTTTACCATGGGTGATGTTGAGGTCATTGCCGACAGCCAGGCTCCACACTTTGCCCCTGACACTGGGAGGGATGCCCTGCCACCACAGATCTCTGACGCGTCGAGACGTACACCTACACGTACAGACAGAGTATATGGGTCATTTTGTGGAAAGCTCTCTCTCTCCCCTCTCCTTTTTCTTCTCCCCATCTTGCTACCGTCTCTCCTTCTCTCTGTATCCTTTTATTTCTCCCCATTTCTCTCTACCTCCCTCTTCTCTCTCTCCTCCTCTCTTGCTCGACCCCCCCTTTCTTCCCATCTCTCCCTCTCCTCTTTTCTGCTCCTCTCTTGCTCACTCCCCATCTCTTCCTTTCTTTCTCCCCATGTCTCTCTACCCCTCTCCTTCCCTCTCTCCTCCTCCTCCTTTTGCCCTCCGTGCAATTTGCTTTCACTTTCAATTTTTGTGCCATGTTTGTACTACGGTTTCAAAATGTATATTCCAAAACTCAGCAGAGCAAAACTACACTTTATTTGTTCAGCTACACATTTGACAAACAATGGCTCTTCTATTATAAATCTACTTGAAGGTCCCACATTATGCAATTTTTTGATCAATGTTATAATGTTGTTTCTGCATCACAAACATTCATTGACAGATGTTTAACACACAAACCCATCTTATTTAAGCTGAGTTCTTCTCTCAAACAGAAAACATACCTCGTGACGTCATGTGGCAATACAGGAAGTACTCCACTGTATTTTTAAACTCCATACACCTTCACTAGAATCATTTGGATCATTTATGTCCTGCAATTTCCAATCTCTACTGAACTAAATGTAAAAGGTAGCTGTAGCTTGAAAACTAACACTTTATGACATCACAAGGTGGAACAGAACATTTTGAGATTTGTAGATGTAAACAGACTAACAATAAAAGATTACTCAAACAAGTGTGAATGAAACAAAACACAACTCTTGTGGCTTAAAGGTCACAAGAGTCAATTGTGCGTAATATAGGACCTTTAAGAGCCCATCTTTGGACATGGCAGAACAAATAGTCTATTCTAGATTGTGTCTGATCTGTCTCTCACATGGAGCTCCAGTTGGGCAGGATCTCCTGGTTCCAGGTCTGAGCCGCACTGCCAATGCTCTCCTCCAGTTTACACCGGTCCTCCAGCTGCTTCCTCCTCTTCTGAGCCTCCTTTAGCTCTGCGAAGGATTGAGGGGTAAAAAAAAAAGAGTTAAGGCTGCATAAGGCCCATAATAACATATAAAGTATGGTAACAAAAAGGTTTAAGACTTGGGTCGACGAACCATTGTTTGTAAGGGAGGTTGGCAGGGTCAAAAGTATAGACATTTTTTTTATTATTACAGTCGCATGATTTAATGTATGCTGAATTATGTTTTGGTATTTTTGAGTGGAGCCAGAAGACTGACCTCTCTTCTTAGCCTGAGCCACCATCTCCTCATATTGCTGTCGATGCTTCTGGGCCTCCTCTGCTGGTTTGGCTGGTAAGTTACTGAAACACAAAAGCCAAAAACTGAGTTTTACTCAGAGGAGAGAAGTATTTGTTTAAAGTTAACACTTGTTGATTATTCTACATTTTCTATTGATTTACGGTCTAATATGTAATCAGTCCTAGTGTAAAATACATTAAAAAAAACATACATCAAAATACAACAAGTAAAATGTGGACTGAATTTATATTCAAAATTATCATCAAATATGTGTTCATTTATTTTATTTATCATTATCATTATTGTTATAATGGTAGTCCTATAGCTTATCAAATACTCCCACTGGACCATCCCCCTCTTCTCCCCCTCTTCTTCTCTTTCTCTTTCC
>JACM01067905.1:0-10020 GCA_000787095.1 Periophthalmodon schlosseri
CATTTAGACTTATGAGTAAGTCATAAAGCTTCTTATTCTCTAAATAAAGGCGAAGTAAAAGCTGTCAAGTTGACTAAAATAATAGCAACTCTCTCCCAAACACAACAAAATATGTGTTGTGGTAAATATTTAACAAATTACCTCATACTATTAGATATTATTTGTTATTGTTTAATGTTGTTTTGGGAATTTTGGGGCGGTCTGGCATAATTAAGTGAACAATTTGCTCTCGATTGAAGCGTTTTATTAGGAAATGACTCAACCGGAAGTTGGGTGTTTTGCATCTGTGCTGAGTTAATCAAGATTTAATTTAAATATTCGACATGCGTCTCTTGAAAGCAGACCGAGGACAACGCTTAAAATTGTTCGTTCAAAAAGAGACCAGAATACTGGGGTACACCGACACTTTGGGATAAAATGGTAGTAAAGGTTTACATCGCATCTTCAACTGGCTCTGTCTCGGTAAGTGGCAAAGTCCGAAACGCATTTGTTTGAGAGCTTGACAGTTGTGCAGAAGTGGCTGCGAGGGACACCGAGCATCTGTCATGTCCAAATAGTAGCCTAAAAGTAATCTGAATTGCATTTTTCACTCTGGTTAGGCTATAACATTTACTCCAACAGTGTGACAGCAACAGATACTATTCAATGCATGCTCTGTTTATTCTTTTAGTTTTTTATACCTAGTTTACAGAGCATATGTGTTACGCTTGCAATAGATTCACTCAGAGAAGTAGTTATTAGTAAAGAGTTAGTAGTTAAGAAATAGTTATCAGAACTGCTGTGCAAATACCTCAAGTCATAGGTAATGGTTGGAATGAGTAATTTATAAAGCTATTTATGTTATTTTTGGAGTCTGCACAATTCTCATTATTCACACGTTATTTTTAGTCTTATGACAAGCTGACCATTTGGGTGAGATTTGAAGCCTGTGTGTTATCTGGCTCATGTGAATGTAATTGAATTGTCGAAGCCTACAATTCGGTTGCAAGTGATTAAATAAAGAGGTGACAGAATAGGGTTTCATAGAAGACATAGATGTTCATGGGAAGTACAGTGAACAATTGACTGTGCAGTCCTGAAATGGACCGCTCAAAACAAAAGCTTAGTGGAGCAGAATAACAGGACCAAATGAGATGCAAACAGGTTTACCCTCCTCATTATCTGTGACCACTCAACTAGGTGTCATTCATGGGCCATAGATGCATTTAGCTGTCCATATCATTTTTTCTTTTAGGAAATAGGATATCAATTTGTCTCATTTGGTGTTTCTCTAAGTCAATCAGTATTTAACCTTTAATTGTCATGTATTGTCATTTTGGTTTTCATTTTTTTCTCTTTCCATAAACCCTCTTTAGTTTAGGGATTAGAATTTCATGATTGTCTGAAACTAAATCCTTATATTCAGAACGATTGGGTTTGTGTTGGTGAATTGAGTCTATATAATCCACTGTATCCATGCTTTGATGCACAGTAGTGTCACTCACTCTCAGTGGGGGCCACCTCTTTAATTATTTAGACCATTGCTTCTTCTCTGTCATTTGGTTGGACTCAAATACTACTGTATGAGCAAATGGATTTATGATATTGACATAGTTCATAGTTTATTATTTTATTTCCTGTATCCGTGTACAATTTAAACAACCGATCTAAACAACCCTGTATTGTTTGTGATACAATAGGGGTATTGTGCTACCCAATCCCCATCATGATTACACTACATACTGACGCTTTAATTATGTTTATGGGTTTTAAACAAGCAACACTTTGAAAACAGGGAGAAGGACTGACTCAGAGCAATCGATATTAATTTTAGACAGAATTATTAAAATAGAAGTACTCATTTTTACAAATGGCAAATGTAATATATTGACTGTGTTACAAACATGCTGCATTTTTCCAATATAACTTGTCCATGGGAGTTTTGGCTTCTATAAATAGCGTTCACAATCACACAGTCTGAGAGGATCCCACAGGGAGCTGCAGTAACCGAGAACTAATCTGGGAATACTCACTTTGTTGTTTCAAGGATGGGATTTCCTCCTTTCTCCATGATTAATGCCACAGTGAAAGATGACAAAATGTTAATTAATATTGTTGGTGGCCAGGCTGACATGAAGAACCAAACTAGTTTTCTGATCTTTTTTAATAAATTAGAGAAAAAAAATGTATGTTGCAAAACTAAAACTAAATTCTGATTCATGTTTTAGTTTTTCAGTTCATATTTCAGTCTTCTCAAATGTTTATGCTAGTAGCTATGTTTAAAATGAGAAACTTGAGATAGAGAGCTAGAGATATAACAATTACATATCGTTCAAAATGATCAGCTTCTTTGGGTATTTTGTACAAAGAGTACTCTGACTTGACTGAAAAACAAAATATGCATGCTGATCTAGTATTAACCTTTTGAACATTTATAGCAACATGCAAGTAACAAACAAGATCTGGTGGACAGCAATGTCATGAAAATTAGCCATATATCCCTAATAATAGTGATATATAATATGTCTAAATCTATGCTCTTGTGTCTTCAGATAAAAAAACATCAGCAGGACGTGGTAGGCTTTCTCGAGGCCAATCGGATCAACTTTCAGGAGATAGACATCACAATGTTGGAAAAAGAACGATTATGGATGTACAACAACATTCCCAAACACAGGCAGCCGGAGAAGGGGAGACCTGTGCCTCCACAGATCTTCAGTGAGAATCGATACTGTGGGGTGAGGATTTTTCTACTCTAGGATTGTATTGTCTTGATCTAAACAAGATTATTTTATATGCACTATCCTCAAATGACCTAGTAGTCTGCAATACAACACACTGCCAGCAGGTGGCTACCATATAAACAGCCCAACTGCAGTTTTATACTTGTATGAAAATGAAAATATAGCACATATGTCCACAGTTTATGTTGTCTGGTCATGCACGAATTCACACTTCTCCTCCTGGATCCCAAGTAACAGTTTATAGGCCCTGGCAAAACAAAACATACCATCATTGCAATTCAAAGATGATTCTGATAATAGCTGAATAAAATACCGGGGTAAAAGGTTGGGACAGGCCTTAGTTATGCCTCAGTCAGATTGCATGCTTCACTGTAATCCCGATGTAATCCAGTTTCATGAACGTACAGATAATCTGCTCTGCCAGTTGTCGCTCTCATTGGCCAAGGTAAGCCAATGTCACTGCCAGTGCATAAAACATGGCAGCACAATGACTAGGGCCATGCATTAAATGTGAACATGGTTTATTATGCAAAAGTACCATCCTCATTTTGCAGGACTATGAAGACTTCTTCCAGTCCAAGGAAAACAACACAGTGTTTGCATTTTTGGGCCTCAAGTCAAAACCCTCCATAAAAGTAAGGATTATTTGATTGAATCATGTTACAAAAACTCTTCATCCAAAACTTGCCATGTCATTTCTTTTTGTATCATATAGCTACAAGCCTTTTTTATGTTATATAATGTTTATGTATTTTTCCAGGATTCTGAGTCCTGAAACATATGCATGATTTATACAAAAACCTGAAGAATCCATGGACCCTTCCTGTGTTGCATTACTGTATTACAGTTTTCCTGCATGTTCTTTTTGCGCACAAATTGCCAAACACCAAAGCTCTGTGTGATCCTGCTCTTCGTCTTCTGCCCAGTGAGGATTTGTGCTTTTGTGTTTTTAATTGCACCAACTGCTCCACAGCTGTTCTAGTCAGCAGATGTTAATGAGATCTGTGTTTAGTGTCCAAGAGCCGATTCCTGCATACTGTATCTTTTATATAAAAAGTCAATTGTCTGTACTTGTAAGTAGAACTACATTCATGTATTACCAGTTTGTCAGAATACTGCCAAATTGCTATGAAATTCATGCTTGGTTAGGTTAATTTTTGATCTAGTCAAACTGTATAATATGAGGTTTTTATTACACTTTCCTGTCTACTAATTGTACACGTTGTTGGAGAATAAAGCTGTAGATTCCAACATTGTTTACATTATTTCCAGCAATTAATGGAAAATAACAACTGTTAGTCAATTGATTTTAGTTTTCAAGTAATAAAAATCATTATATTTTGTTAGTTTAACCTTAATTTAGTTCAGTTCTGTTTTTGTGCATCCCAACACCTGACTGGTCTTATTCTCCTGTATATGCCCTGATGCCATTCAGTTTAAAAAGTAAAACATTATCCTTTAGTTCAGGCTACAATTCAGTCTCCTGATGTGTTGTCGACATACCCGTCTGTCCTGATTTGGACTGAAGTGGGAGGCACCAAATCAATACAGTTGTTGACCAGGCCAGTATATTTTTTTTGATGATAAATATTTTAGTTTTAAGATCTGCCATTTATATTAAAATTAAATGAGTCAAGTGTTGTACAGACAGGGGGCAGTTAAGTTTGTTCTTGTGAAATTTGGACTTTTCCATCTCAAACCATTGGATCTGATTTTGACTGCGTAAGAATATCCTTTCTTCTGTTGTTTTAATGATTGATCACAGAGTCAACAAGTGTCCCGTTTGCAGTCCATTTCCCGGCACTCAATTTTTCTTGAACATGTCCGCTCTGCTCATATGAACTCTGTAATGTTTAAATGAATTCACTTTGAGCATAATTATTTTAAGCCATGAGATGGTTGTTGTATTGCTGCTTTACTGAAACCAACAATCTTTAAAAAGCTGTTATTGGTGGTTGGAAGATTCAACATGATCTTCACTTCGTCTGAAAAGAACTTATTTTATTGGTTTATTGGTGAGTTTTTATTTTTATGTTCTTAATGAAATGCTAGAAGCCATTTTACATAAAAAGTAGTACTTCTGGTGTTTAGTTCAAATGACTAATTACTATGTTTGCGGTATTGTTTTCATCTGGGAGTGTTCTTCTCACTTTTGTATTGATGTAAAGTGTATGAATTGACTTTAAGGTGTGAAATAAATGTTTTGTATTCTTTTAGGTTTTCTAAGTCTGCCACTAGTTACAGGTCAGTAGTGCTAAAGATGTTTAAGCTATTTGTACAGACTTTATCTAGTTAACTGGGTTCCTGTATTTAGAGTGTGACAAAATCCGGCTGGTGGGACCTTCAAGGTGCTCTGGCAGAGTGGAGATCTTCCATCAGGACAGCTGGGGTACGGTGTGTGACGACAGCTGGAGCATTTCCAATGCAGAGGTGACGTGTCGGGAGTTGAGCTGTGGAACGGTGCTTGAAGCCAAGACCGGGGCCTTCTTTGGGCAGGGGAAAGACCAGATCTGGCTGGATGATGTGCAGTGTTCTGGACATGAGTCTTCTATCATCAAGTGTCGCCACAGAGCTTTTGGGGAAAACAACTGTGGCCATGGAGAGGATGCAGGAGTCATTTGTTCAGGTAATATCAAGAAATAAAGTAAAATAACTCACTTTATTCACTTTACTCTTTGGTATATTATCCATTTAGTCCTCAGCCACACCAAGTGGTGCAAGCCACATTTAGTGCCAGCTGCTCTGGAGTTTACTCATTGTCTAGTCCAAGGACACATTAATATGAGTGAGATTTGAACCACAGACTCAAAGCAAAATTTCACTCTGTCCCAAGATAGCTGTGGCAACAGTTGCTTACCACGAAGTGTCACTTAATACATAATGACTTGTAAAGTTAATCTGAGTGACAATAAAGGATGCACTCCTAATGTCCAGTGTCCATCAACTAATCTACTGCTAAATGTTTGCAGAATATTTGCGACTGGTGAATGGCAGTAACCATTGCAGTGGTCGAGTGGAAATCTTCCGTAATGGTCGTTGGAAGAGGGTGTGCTCGTTGGACTGGGGGGAGAAGGAGGCAAGTATCATCTGTCACGAGCTGCACTGTGGTCCTCCTGATCTTTCTCAAACACTCCTCTTTGGAGCTGCAGCCAGAGAGGGTGGAGTCAAAACTAGCTGTGCAGGAAACGAGACCTCTTTCTCCAAATGCAGTCATCAAGAACTGCAGGAACGCTGTGTGGATGCAACTGTTGTCTGTTCAAGTAAATCATTTATGTTATACACGGTGATACACATTCACTCAAGTACTTCCTGAGTGCATCTTGTGAAATACCTTTAATGTTCTTTTCCTTAAATGTCACAGACAATAAACCAATCCGAGTGGTTAATGGAACCACCAGGTGCTCAGGTCGAGTGGAGATCTACCATGCTGGACAGTGGGGCACCATCTGTGATGACCATTGGGGTATGCAGGAAGCCAATGTAGCCTGCCGGGAGTTAGACTGTGGAAATGCAGTGGCGGTCAAATACAAAGCGTTTTATGGCAAGGGCAGTGACCAGGTTTGGATGGATGATATTGACTGCACTGGGAGGGAAAATGCTCTCGCTGAGTGTCCACACAGAGGCTTTGGGGAGAATGACTGTGACCACAATGAAGATGCAGGTCTAGTATGCTCAGGTACGTGCCATTAGGCTTTGTACTAAATATGAGCCATTGTAACTGTATGAAAATGTTTTATCTTTATTGTCTACTACCGTACACCACCATACATTTAGTATTAACCAGTAACCCTCTATTTTATGCCCAAATTAATAAACAATTAGGAAACATATCGCGGATTTGTTTGGTTTTGGTTTACATAATGAAAGTACAAAGTAGAGATGTTGTCTCAGATGGGCCCAAACTACAGCATAGTGATAGCTTGTTCTAATATTGTCTCATATGTGCTTTTCTCTTCTAGAGTCAGTCAGACTGATCAACGGCACTGACCGCTGTTCTGGCAGATTGGAGGTTTTTCATAATGGTCAATGGAGCAAGATCTGCAACAGTAACTGGGACAGTACTCAAGCTAAGATAGTTTGCAGGGAGCTGGAATGTGGAGCCCCTCAACAGCTCCATGAAACTCTGAATTTTGGAGACAGTGGGGCACAAAGAGGTTACACAGCCAGCTGCTCTGGAAGTGTGGACTCAATCTCTCAGTGCAGAATACAGGAGAGCAGAGGGTCGTGTGATGGAGTTTTTCTGTCATGTGCAGGCAAGAATTTCTTTCTTGTTAGGTGCATGTGTGACTGTAATATGCCCATATTAGAAGGACTGGGCGTAGTTACTTGTTTTATGAGTAAACTTGCTAAGGACCAAGTTTTTTGTAAGCATAATGGGTACCACTTACATGCCATTAGATTTAATAAAGACCGAATTCATAAAAATTATTTTGGCTTAGTCAGTCAGGCTTAATTAATACCCTAACTCCTAACCCTTTATTAAGTAGCCTTAATAAACTCATTATGGATTGAGTCTTTGTTCATGCTTTATTAAACAATTTTCTGATCTATGTTAGAATGTTGTTTCCTCATCACAAACATACCTGGAGTTGTGTTTTGTTTCATTCACACATGTTTAACACACAAACCCTGAGTATTTAGGCTGAGTTCTTCTCCCAAACAAAAAATGTTCTTTTCCACCTTGTGATGTCATGTGGTAAAACAGGAAGTGCTCCACTGTGTTTCTATACACTCCGTACACCTTCACGAAAATGATTTGAATAATTTCAGTCCTAGAATTGCCAATCTCTGCTGAACTAAAGGTAAAAGGTAGCTGTTAACTTGAAAACTACAGCTTCATGACATCACAAGGTGGAGCAGAGCATTTTGAGCTTTGGATATGTAGACAATAATAAACCAGGATTACTCAAGTATATCTGAATGAAACCAAACACAACTCCATGTTATGTATGTTTTTGATGAGGTAGCAGCTTTATAACATGGCTTGAAGCTTACAAGAGTCGATTTTGCATAATATAGGAGCTTTAAGTCTAATTAAGGTGCATTTATTATGAAGTGTAACTGCATAATGTGTACTAGGCTCTAATCATCACCATTGTCTTTGTGAAGGTGTGCAGCCTCTGAGGCTGGCCAACGGCACTGACCGCTGCTCTGGCCGAGTGGAGCTGTTTCATGACGGTCAGTGGGGAACTGTGTGCGATGACATGTGGGACATGCGTGAGGCCGAAGTTGTGTGCCGTGCCATGGACTGTGGCTCTGCTCAGATGGTCACATCCAGCGCCTTCTTCGGCCAGGGCGATGGGAACATCTGGCTTGATGACGTGAACTGTTTGGGGAATGAGTCCTCTCTTGTGCACTGTCAGCACCCTTCTTTTGGAGAAAATAACTGTGGTCATGGGGAAGATGCTGGCGTTATCTGCTCGGGTAGGCTTACTGTTTGGGCATTAAAAAAATCAGCTTGCCTACCTAATTAATGTAACTTTCATGACGAGTTTGACAAAGTAATTAGGAATGTCACTTTTAAATCTGTTTGACTGTAATGAAAACATTACTGTAGCCTGCAATGGGGTCTTCACCTCACCCACCATGTGAAAACATTTCTAAGGGTCAATGCAGCTCAATTAGTTTTATAAACTGTAAGCTAAGGCTGCTTAGTAACTTCTTTGCTTCCAAACAACTCGAAATTAGTGTTTTTGCAAGACTACTATCTTAATATAATGAACTTTACTTTATACTTTATCTCATGGCAATATTAGATGCAGATGCAGGTATAAAAAAAATCGGTTAAAATGAATACGATTAACCAAATGGTGCAGTTATCATAATTGTTTTTGTCTTTCTAGCAAATATCCGACTGATCAATGGGACAGACATGTGCTCTGGCCAAGTGGAGATCTACCATAATGAGATGTGGTCCGCTGCTGTGAATGTAAACTGGGGAATTAATGAGGGTACAGTGATTTGTAGAGAGATGAACTGTGGGGACGCTGTGTCTGTGTCGGCGTCTGGGTCTCACAATGAGCTGCTGGGAGGTGTCAAAGTCAGCTGCAACGGCAGAGAGAGTGCTGTCGCTCAGTGCACACTCCGACAGTACACCAGAACTGGCAGTGGCCATCTTGGACAGGCCTCTGTAGTTTGTTCAGGTAAGTTTATTTTCCATAGAACATAGCAGTAATAAAGTATTACATTAACCTAAATTTAGAACTACTTTGAAATCAATGTGCATCTCAGTGCGTGGAGTTAGTGGAACAGCTTAACGGAAGAATTAAAAGTTTGTAGGAACCTGGTTCAGTTTAAATACCTATTTAAAAGAGAAATTATGAAGAAATACCTGGAGGAGAGAGACTGATGCCCTCAGCACAGAGTGTAATATCAACGGGAGGGAGGTGTAGGGTCAGAGAGTGTTGGGCCAGTGTCTTGTCTGGATGAGAGTGTGAATGTTTTGTTATGTCTGTCTGTCATGTATAATATAGTAGTCTACTGAATTGTTGAAGTGTTGTTCTATGATGAATGGGAGGGGATTGGAAATATATAAGCTTTGCTTCATCCATCCCCCTTTTCAAACCATGCATATGTGTATTTGTGCCTGTACTGTTATGTTATTATGTGAATTATATGTGCTGGTTTGAAATAAATATTCTAATTAACTAACTAGGATCATGAAAGGTGAAGTGAAGGTATAGTAGGTCCACTGACACATAGCAATGATTCACAGTGAACACTTATTTTAAACATGCATTTTTTTCCACATATACCAAATTGCATGACATTGTAACTGTGCTTTTAGAGGATAGTCTGACCAATCTGTATAGGTCAAATAACCGTGAAAGCTTCTCTAAAGTAGAAGTTAAACCCACTCATGTTTCTCAATCATGTATGATGTTTTGTCAGATATATGAACAACGTATATGCATGACTATATGCACTATAGTGATACTTATATTCTGTATAACTTTCAGGTAATGTAAAATTAGTGAATGGGCCCAATCGCTGCGCTGGCAGAGTGGAGGTGTACAAAAAAGGCCAGTGGGGTAACGTGTGTGGGGAATCATGGGACCTGAATGACGCCTCAGTGGTGTGCCAGCAGCTGAAGTGTGGGAAAGAACACAAGATCAGCACCACTCCGGACTATGGCCACGGGTCAGGGCAGGTCTGGGTGGAGCAGATTGAGTGCAACGGGCGAGAGACAGCCATATCACAGTGTCCACAAAATGCATTTGTAGACAGGACCTGCAACATCACCTCACTGGCTGGAGTGGTTTGTTCTGGTATGTCTGAACTATATCTGACATTATAT
>KN472382.1:0-19738 GCA_000787095.1 Periophthalmodon schlosseri
TTTTTTCAAGCAGGCACTAAAAATATTTGAAAATTCTGTATTTTTTATACTGGAATCCATTTGTTTTTTCCTACTATGTTAGGCAAAAAGGGAGGACAGAGTTGTTCAGATATTGCTAATATAAAATCCATTACTATACACTCTTACGACGGTGGTTACATTTTTAATAGGTTACCGAGATATTTGAGTATTTTGAGGGGTGTTAATGAACTAAAGTGGTGTTTATGTTATTGCAACAGTAAATGAAGTTCTTCTGGGCAGTTTAACAACGTTCAAAAATATTATAACATTACATAATTTAATTTATGATTAATTGGGTCAGTAGCTTGACTTTACTTACATTTCTCAGTTGACACAGTGATAGTGTAACTGTTGTGTCATCTAGCAGGAAACTCCGATCTCTTGCTTGTCCGAACGTCTCACCATCTTCTAGGACAAAACTAAAATAAAATGCGATTAGATGACCCATATTATTTTTCATTGACAGCAATAACCTCATTAGTGTGTCATGTACTTAGGTAGTGTACAGATTGGAGGCTTGGACTGTATAATGCCCTTATTGGTCAGTTCCTTCTCCAGGTCTCCCCCGGCCAAACACCAGAGATGGTAAACTTCATCTATGGCTCGTTCCGACAAGTAGTCTTCATCATCATCTAGAAATGTGCACACAAAAAGAAGAACCACTGATCTATTTAGGTTTTGGTACAGGGACAGGTAAAGCTGGTGGTATAGACGCCAGACCTTTGCACAGTTCATTGATGTCTTCTGGAAGTTCTAAGTGAGCGCAACGCAAAGATGAGGAAAACAAACTGACAGGCTTCTTATAGGGAGAGTAGAGGCTGGAGATCCCAGAGAATACGGGGTCTCCCAGCAGATTGGCAGGGGTCGGCCTGGAGGAAAGAAGTAGCAGCATTGAATTTACATGAATAATTATTATATCATGTATCTGTAGATTCTCTGTGTCTCTGTGCCCTAGAGCTAGATTTGTACAAAAAAGAAAAAAAAAAGTAATTTTTCTGACAAGCATTTCAATTAAATTTGCAATTTGTTTCAATAATAGGATTCTGTTCAAAGTTCACATTTTAATTGCATCCATTTGAACTGACAAAAAGACTCTAAACTGATGAACTAATACAAGAATCACATGTACTTTAGAACATGTTTGTACAGATCTAAACTACAGGGTTAGTTTTTATGCAATATGAGACATAATATTGTTAGGAAGTTATTGGAAGGAAATTATGGTACTTCAAAAACTGCAGCCTTTGCCATTTGCAAATTGCGTCCATTCAAATTGTAGTTTCACCTTGCAGCCCTACTGTGTCCAGTCTTTTTTTATTTCAGATATAAATTCCATTCTCATTGTCCCTGTATACACAACTCCTTCTGCATTTCCCATGGCATGGTTCCATTTTGCTCCTGAATTATTTAATACATGTGAAAGGTAATGCATTTTTCTCTTATATTTGTGGCTTTGTTATTATTTTGATTTATTGCTGTAAAATGCAGAATCTTTTCAACCTTTACCTTTTAGATGGAAGAAAGGTCAAGCATTTCCTTAATAACTCCAGGACATTTTCTGGCTGACCCTGTGGATGTAACATTGTTTGAAATGAATCTTCTTATAAACATAAAAATCTAATATACACCATTATACCTTAATGTTATCAAGGCATCCATGTTCCTCAGCAAGGACAGTAACAATGTCATCCATGCAGCCTGTGTACAAGAGCACGTCACGTTTATCTTCAGAGAAATACAATTTACTAAAGTAATTCTATTTTGTCTTACCCAGAGTCAATATAAACTTCAGTCGCTCACTTATTTCAATATTTTGCAGCAACCGCCTTCCCTGTGGTATGGCATGGATACAAGAAACCATAAATTTCTTTAAAGGCCCATGTCATGGTATTTGTTTTGTTGCTATTTACTTACAGCACATAGTTCAAACAACAGAATCCCAAGTGACCACACATCGGATTTAGGACCAGAAGATGGAGGTGCATCGTCATGGGAACGGTCGCTAGGATGAAATGATCCTTGAGCGATCACCTCTGGAGCAAGGTATGATGGGTAGCTGATGAATACATCCATTTGAAAATAATTATTAGATTTATTAAAACTGTTCCTAGGCATAATATGACAGCAGTGTATCATTTATGTGAACTATTGAAGTAGTAGTGTATTTTCAAAAAAATAAAACTATGAAATTTAATAATATGTTACTTTTACTGGACAGATGTTTTATAGCAGTCACGGTTCTACTTTTCAATTGACAAAAGGATATTACCAATTTAACTTGATAAAAACATAAAAGGCCTTTTGGATCCAGATCAAAGTGACGATGTTTTATAACTTGATATCTATAAATTAAATTGAGCTATCACGTCGCCAATTGAATGCTTTCAGTAACAACAAACATATGTATTTAACACTAGTGTGGACACAGTTACCCAATGGGGAAGTCCACATCTGCTCCGTGATCTGTCATGTGATAGAGCCCGAACTTTGCAAGCTTCACGTTGCCCTATAAAGAAAACATAAACGTACAAGTTAGTAGGACTGGGCAATTTGGCTCAAAAAATGTATGATGATTTTTTTTTGTTTCCTTAAGTTGATCATTCTCAATGTTTGATTCAATAAATGCATGAGTGAATGAATAAAGAACTAAATAAATAAATACATTTGTGTGTGTGTATTCATTCCTCCATTGTCTGAACTCTGCTCCAAACCACATGCTTTTACTGACAATTGGCTGCCAACCACTCAATTAAAAAGCCCCAAACTAATCACTGATGAAATGAAATGAATGGACAGTGTTATAATTAACTTTTTTGTTTTTGAAGAGGGGAGACGTACCTTGCAGTCCATGAGCACATTATGTCCGCTGAGAGCTCTGTGCACCATGCCATGTTTGTTCAGGAAGTCCAGGCCTTCAAGGACCTCATAGGCGATCTGCAGCACCTTCTCTGCACTAAAGAAAAGACCACATGCTAATCATTAGCTGAGGTGAAAGCATTATATTCTTCTATATACACAGGGTGACCAGATTTTCAAAATAAAAAAAACTGGGACACTCCTGGGTTGGAGTGTTTGGTAATAATAAAACTGTGAAAAGAGCGCATTAAAACATTATTATGCACTCAGTCCATTCATGACTTATTCATATATCTTGTTGTGAGTCAGTATAAGCTGAGAGATTTCAGTTAGTACAATTGAGTACATATGTTTGTGTTCTGGTCATTTTCAAACATGTTTTTCTGTATTTCGGCTAAACAAATGACAATTGATGTCCCTTTTTGGCGGGTATCAAATTGGGGAAAATAGGGACACCTGGGACATTTCTTGTGTAAAACTGAGACAAATCAGTAGTTTGGGATAAATCTGCTGGGACAGGGGACACAGGGCTCAAAACTGGGACTGCCCCGGGTAAATGGGGACATCTGGTCACCCTAATAAAAACAGAACTAGCACAAAACAGGATAATAGTAACTAGAAAAAGTAATAGCCATACAAACAACAAAATTTTGTCATGAATATCAAATTTCAATATGGCATTTTATTTATTAGAAAAAGAGTTTATTACCTTGCCGTTTTACCCTGCTTTTGGAAGTCACTTAAACTGCTGTCATAGTGTTCAGCAACAACTATTAGCCGTTCTGATGAGAAAGATAAAAACACAAAATATATAGAGAGATTTTTTTTTTTTTTTTTAATAGAACAAATGAATTGACACTATAGTCATATCTACTGCAAGTCCTGAGATCATGAATATAGCTCACCATGCTTTCCTCTGGAGATGTCTACATACTGGCAGAGTCTGGGGTGTGTGATGGTCTTGAGGATCTGGAAGCGTCCCAGGATCTTGATGGAGTTGGGAGTTAGAGGCAGACCGTTGCTTCCACAGACATCATGGGGCAAAGCTGAGGCAAAGAAAGTGAAAGCCCCCAGCTGAGCATCTTTCAGGGGCCGCATTCTGCTCTCAGCACTGTAGTAGACAACAGGACAAGACTGTTATGAAGGGTGAATAACTGACATAGCTTGCATGTAGAATTTCAATGCACGATCGCAAAGGTTTCTGCATTTAAAATGCAGAAAACAAAACAAATATTTACACCATTTGAAAAACCGATGACAAAATTTGAAGTTAGAACACATAGCATAGCACATCACCATAACCATCCTTTCACCCCTCAACGTAAGCCAAAATATTAGCCATAAAGATATCGGTGTAGGAATCATGTACATATGCATTTTACTCACGCTTAAACAGAAGATTTTAAAGACATCTTTTGTGTTTGCAAATAACACTTTAATTTCCCCAGTCTGTGAGTCGATAGGAACAGCTGAGCGAACGTGACCGATGACGTCAAAACCGTGCGACAAAAGAAAGGAAAATGATCCGAAGAATACTCTTTATGGAACGAATATCACAATTTTGAGATGATTGAATAGCTCCGTTCCCTGTTAACTCTTAATGTAAATATTTTGTTTTTGATATTTTGACGAAAGAGAAAATTATAAAAAGGCAGTTACGAGATACTACTAAGGCAGAGTCCGCTTGCTGACTAATAAGCAATGTGGATGTTACCAGCGGAACGTTTGACTGAACAACTTTAACGTAATCCATGTGGTTATAGATCTGCAGCCTGGGACCTGTCTCTACGGTTTTGTGGCTGTCTCTTCGGTGCCTGTTTTTACTGGATCCAGCAGCTGTCAAGTCCTTAAGCGGAGTTAAAAACGTGCGAGGTTGGTGTCCATGTAAGTTTGAAGATTTTGTGAAACGTTTATGTTAAATCATTGTCTATTTTAGCCATCTGAGCCATTTTAGCAGCCTCAAAAGTATTTTTCGAAGCATGAACCGGTTTTATTGCTGTATTATTCACTGTTTTATTCCACTGTCATATAAAATGTTAATGGGAGTTAGTTAGTGTTAGTGATGTAATTCTAATAATCAAGCTTTAGGCTATGTTGTAAACTAATGCACACCAGTATCCTTTAGTGGTGAAATATTCTTCATGTTTTGAAACCCCATAGGTACATTTTTTTAATTAAATCATCATAATCAGAACAGTCCTTGTTCTATTTTGCTTTGGTTTTGCATTAGATAGTGCTGATTCAAGGAAAGACGAATTGCAGTTTAATTTCGTCAAGTCATTGATGAAGGGTTTCTTTTTATTTTTATTTTTTTACTTAAATATTTTTGATAAGCTGTAGCTGTTCTGCTCTAAATAATGTTCACATTTCCCCTATTGACATTAGAGAGGCACATTATTTGCGCCTGGTTTCATTCATTCACGTCTATTTTAAGTAAGGGCCTGGACCTGTTATCAGATGCCTTAATGGGTAAAGTATGTGCTGACACAGGTCCACTGATCAGCTGCTGGTGTTGTTTGACAGGTTAAGAGCAGGATCTCATCCTATACACCACATGACAAAAGAAAAATTCTGTTAACTGGACAAAAGTTTTAAAGGGAAGATATTTCGCTGCTCATCCAAGCCGCTTCTTCAGTTCTGGTCAGATTACTGCTGGACACTGCTTTATATCTGTCTGAAGGGAGGAGCAAACTACACTGAAACTGAGACAACTGTTTGTTTACAGTTTATATTTGTTGGCTAGGTTTATTGAACTACATGTGTGAACTGTGCCTGAGTCATATTTTGCATAATCATTCAGGCCCCTAATGGGTGCCCTCACACCCATTAGCATACTGGCTATCTCTATCACGCTGACCAGCACTGAAGAAGCTGCTTGGATGAGCAGCGAAAAGTCTTCACTTTTGTCCAGTTGACAGAATTGAATTTTTCTTTTGCTATGGATGATACCTGGACAAATGAGGGATTACACAGATATACACCACATGCTTTTTACGATAAAAAATTTCGATTAAAATAACCCAGCTATATTACTGATGATTAGCTATGACATAATCTCGATCTTAGGTAAAATTGAATAATTGCACAGCCCTAAATGGAAAATGTCTGTGCGATCCCTCCTTTTACTAAATGGAAAACAAAAAACAAAACAAAAAAACTGTAACATAGTGTTCATTGCTGTGATAAAAGCTTACAACAGCTCTCAGATGAGCAGCAAAACATCTTCACTCCTACAACTTTTTTTTCCATTTGACAGAATTGAATTTTTCTTTTACTATCGATCATGCCTGGACGACTGAGGGATTACACAGAAAGCTCTTTATGATCACATTTGGCTTTGAAATCCTTTACATCCTAATGCTTGTGAATCATACTTCAGTGCATTTCCAGAGAATATCTTCCTCCACTGGTGCTGCTGTAATGAATAGAGTTTCTTGAAAACCAAGCCTTTGATCCTTGATTTTATCAAGTGCAGTGCTTTTGTGTTTCTAATTTCCTCATCCCACTGCGCTCCGTTTTTATCTGAAGCCAGCTGGTGTTTTCCTGTGGCTCTTTGCAGCCTGTCTTATACTTTTTATCCTCCATTTGTTAGCCTTATAAAATCCATCTTCAGCTCGAGTGCCAATTTGTAGAGCTCCAACAATGCATTTAAAGCCTATTAGAGCTTAACATTATATATGTTTTTAAAGTTTACTCTACAAACTGACAGTATTACTTGATACATCACTCTCAAATAATTGTGCAGACTTGTTTGGACCAATATTTCACCAGTCAAAAGAAAATGGCATAGTTGAGTTTTTGTTGAGACTGTAAAAAGAGCCTGAGGTCTTTTGTGGGTTGTAGTTGGCCCTATGTTTGCTTGTGTATGGCCTGGATCTGTTGTTTACATTTGTATATTCTGTGTTAGGTTTTTGGCTCGTACTCTGGTCAGGATGTCGGGACACAATCCGTTGTTGAGGCTGGAGCAGAGGGCGGCGGAGGCGGACCAGATCATCGAGTACCTCAAACAGCAGGTCCAGCTACTGAAGGAGAAAGCCAGTAAGCCAATGTAGTACTTAAATCCAAAACCACTTATGTTACATCATTTTATACAACTTACTCAAACCACATAGTTGCTCATCATTTGTATCTATTAAATACTGTCACAGCAAGGGACTACTTTTTATCTTATCTTAAACCGCCATGGCAAGCAGTGGAAGTGGCTCAGTTAGGGTGTTTGTTCACTGATCCAAAGGTTGGCAGTTCGAATCACACTCCTGGCATTAGCAACTTGTGTCTTTAGGAAAGACACTTCCTCACCTCGCCCCCAGTGTCTGTAATTTCTCAGTGTTGACTTCATTAAAACTAGGCGAAAGATGATGCTCTGTGTTGATATCTTTTCACTATAATAAAACATTATTCAATTCAAAGAACCTTATTTTTTCCATTACCAAACTTCATTTGTGGTCTGGCACATTCATATAATCCATTGAAACCATTGGTTAAAAGAGACAATATAAATATACAAGTAAAAAGAGGAGTGGCTGAGTAACTTAAAGAAGTTCATAGACTTGTTCCTTTAGTGCTAGTGCAAAAGTCTAATTCAGCGAGGTACGACCAAAGTGGAGGACCATCTTTTGTTCTGTAAAGTCTATGTGGTTTTTCTTGTACCAGCAAAGTCCTGCAGCTCGGGTTTTAGATGTCCGTCACTGTTCCTTGTGTCAATAATTACAATATTTGAAAGACGCAGATGATACAGTATGTCTGGTTTGCCACTTTTACAGTCATTTGTGTATAATGTGAAGAGGACGGGAGAGACCACTGAACCTTGTGGACATCCAGTTTAGATGGTCCTGACTGACCTACAGTGACCATTGACTCTAACTTCTGGCTGAAAGCACTGGAGAAGTCAACAAAGACCAGCCTAGCTGTGCTTCCTGGTCTGTCCAAGTGCATTAAGTACAGCCAGAAACTATCTGTCGCCATTACAGCGACGAGTCTAGTTATGATTATATATTATTTATATAACTTCACAAGACTTGAATATCAAATATTGTGACTATATTTACATCATCAACAAAAAGATTGGCATATGTACTTAATACTTTGTGTGAGGATGTCTGTACTGTAGCACACATGATCTGACTCTCCATGTGTTTCAGAGTGATAAAATCTGCATTATACACAGAGAGCTGAAACAAATGAAGAGTTTGGACTTTTTTCATATTTTCAGCTGTAGAAATTCCACGCTTTAATTTGTCGTTTCAGTGGTCCAGGCCAGTGCCAGAGAGGAGAAGAAACTGATGGTGGAAAACGCCAAACTGAAGAATGAGATTGAAGAACTCAAAAAACAGCTGCTAGAAAAGGAGAAGAAGAGGGGAGGTATGTGTACTTCAAAATATGTCATCAAGCTCTGACCGAAGATTCATTGGAGGTGGAAAATAGTATGGCAAAAGCCCTACATATGTTATATCAAGAGTTAAAATTGCATTGCCTGTATTTTCTACGTAAACCGGAAAGGTCCTCTTCTTTTGTTTGAACATAGAATTAAGGTGATTAAAAAGCATTCCTGAGACCGCGGTGTGCCTGGAGACCTGTGTTTGTCAGACTGAACTGCTCCTCTGTACAAAAACTGCAGGCGCCTGAAATGAATGGTTACGTCTTTTCAGTAGCACTATATTTTTTTACTTCATGGCTCCATTTCCTGCTTTCCATCAACTCTGACATTGTGATTTTCAGCACTGTTTGCACCAGCAGCACTGATGTATAAATAACGCTTTCTCTTTGTCATTTTTAGTTTTGTTGTGATGCAAAGTGCCTTTTTAAATTTGGGACTGTTGTGTCTGTTTCCTTGTGCAGTGCTGGATGTGCCAATGTCATCAGGTGAAAATGTAGAGTACAGTCCAAAGTCCATAGCCCCGTCAACCTCCGAGCAAGCACAACCTACCTCTGCTGCTGCTGCTGCTCCGGTCCAGAGCCCCCCTTCCAAAGAAGAGGCCAAGAAGAAGAAACCAGAGAAAAAAGGTAATAGATTGCAGACAACAACATCCCTGCTTCTTAATGAAGGTAAATACGAGTATTAATTTCAGCAAAGTTCTTTAAGATATTAATATCAAAGTTACAACAAAGGCATATTATGTCTGGACCCTCACTTCCAAACACTGATCAAAGACGGACTGCAGAGGGACAGGCTTCCCAGTGATAAATCACTCATCGTGTGTTTCACTATTAGTGTACATGGAAACTACAGGGCTCTGTGTTCAGTTCAGTCAATAATCAAGAGTGCGTAGGCCCTGTGTGTGTGTGTGTTCAGCACATGTTACCAGATGTCACGGTCTATTCCTTTTCCACATTTGATATAGTTCGATTTCCTACTCGTCATTTCTTATTAGTTACAAAGCCATCGTAATCTCAATGGAGATGTGCAAATGTGATTTTGTTGTGCTGTCATCACAGCACAGCACACAATCAAAGGGCGCAGTTGGAATGGATTTAGTGCAGAGGCTGATTAAAGCCTGGCTGATCACTTGATCAGTGCTGTCCACTGCAGCCACCGAGTCCAAATGAAGGTACTTTTGTGGAGACGAATCGCCTGCTATTCTGTTATGTCACTGGAGCATGGAACGCTTGGCCAATGCTTCTACTGGTTTTGTCATTAACCTCTGGTATGCACTTCGTCTTTTTCTTTTGCTGAATATTTATTGATGAGATGAAACACATGCTTGCCCTAGGCATTCTATTGGTGGCTTTTGTTTTCTTTTATGGCAGGAAATTAAACTGAATTCCACATGGATGCCAAGTGTTGTTTGATCTGAGACTTATTGTTCATAATTTTACTTGGAAACGTACCATTTGAGAAGTGTTTTTTAAAAAAAAAAACATTTCCTGTAATAATGTGCACATTTACTGACTTAAAAGCTTTCATAAATGACTCTCAAATCTACGAGTTTCTTATGACTTTTCCGAAACACGGCTCCTTTACTCTCATATCAGGTTCTCTCTGAGTATATTCAGTTGTATGAAATCTGAGCTGGGGTCTATTTGAACCTGCACATTGCGTAACAGTATTTCCTGACTTTGCTGTCACAGAAAAGGCTGAGAAGAAGCAGCCTGCCCCCAGCCAAGACGAGGCCAAAGTGGACGTGTCCCGTCTAGACCTTCGTATTGGACGTATCATCTCCGCAGAGAAGCACCCCGATGCAGACAGTCTGTATGTGGAGCAGGTGGACGTGGGCGAGCCCTGCCCAAGGACTGTGGTCAGCGGCCTGGTCAAGCACATACCCCTCGACAAGGTGCAACCGCTCTCTCCAGTCACGTTAACTGCATGAGACAAAGCCATAAATAAAAAAAAAAACATTAAAAGGTGTATTATTGATTATTGCAGTTATTATCACTGGGAAAACACTTTTATTTTCAGTAGTCATTTAAATATTTGACTTTTCCATAACAAATTATTACACATATTTAAACAGCCGTCTAAACAGTCTTGGGTGTAATTTTTTACATACATTGAGTGATTTATAAATGGCTAAATATGTCTACCTGGTTTTAAAACTTGAAACTCTATGAAATCACTATTTTATTGTTTGCCCCCTACAGATGCAGAACCGCATGGCCGTGCTCCTGTGTAACCTGAAGCCGGCCAAGATGAGAGGAGTGGTGTCACAGGCCATGGTGATGTGTGCCAGCTCCCCAGACAAAGTGGAAATCCTGGACCCTCCGAGTGGAGCCGTACCCGGAGACAGAGTGACTTTCCAGGGCTTCCCAGGTATATGAAACAAGACACTGGAGACCAACCCAATTATTCCTGCTTTGTGTGTTAGTTCAAGCCAGTTTTCCATAGAATGTCCCTGTTTTTAGCAAATGAAGGGTGTCACTACAGGTCTACGCCAGAAACACCGCAGCACTTGGTTTGTCTCAAGATACTACTCTCCAGTCAGCTTTGCGCATAGTTAAGTGTTCAGACTGTTCTGAAATATCCCCATAATATATCATTGTGAACTCTGCAAGTTTTTAAGGCAATTTCAAAGATCTTCCCCCAGAATCCAACAGACAAGCTACTGCCCTTGGGACTAAACTGAGGACATTAATTTACTTTCTGGTAGGAAGGTTGTCCAGATGCACAATACACATGATTTATGAATCTTATTAATATTATTCCCTGTTATCAGTAAAGACTTATTCTTTTCCATTGAAGATATTATTATATGCAAGCCCTCATAGTCAATTGCTTGCTGACAAACGGTATGTGACTGCAGATTTTGGCCAAAACAAAGGAATGTAAGCTATAGTTAGCCTTTATTTTGTTGTATTAGAGTGGCTCACTTACTTCCAAGAGCAATCACGAGTTGTCTCTAGTGGTTACAATCAGTGGTTACAATCTAGTTTGAGAGAGTTATGGTTGTTTATAATTTTCATGTTCTACTAAGAAGCAAAGTGAAGAATTCCAGTAAATCTGATGAAAGCATTTTTATTCAGAGACAAATATTTTATCTCAGCTGTACTTGTTGTAGTTATTGGACACTGCAGTAGTTCTTTTATGAATTCTCAACATTTTATATTTTTTTAATGAAGGACTAATTTTGAAAGTTGAAAAAGTTGAAAAAAATGGAGGATGGATTATTTTACACTTTACTTTACTGATACATAAAGGGGTGCTATGTAACTTTTCTGGTGGATCTCCATGGAGACAAGCAAGTGCTGCTGCCAGGCAAAGTTACATCTCAGATCTGCGGAGAGAGAACCCTGCTTAATGTAAGAATACTTGTTTTTCAAGGTATTTCTTTGGAACATTCTAGGGCAATGCTGTAACACATACAAGAATTATATGTAAGATTTAGATGTTAAATTCCATAAACATGAGTGTGTCCCCATATCTGAGATAAACATGTTCAGATTTATTCTTACAAAAACATTGGACATGATGACCATGTTCTTTATGTTGTAATTTGGTGTTTTGGTTCTCAAGATGCTTGTCCAGTCAGAAAACAGAATGAGCCTCACATGAGTCTCTAATTTGAGTTGCCGGTTTAAACCTACAATGCATCTCTCTGATCTGAATGGTCACTACCTAAACCCCAGCACCCGCAGCCAATCATGAATCAGTGCTAGTGCAGCCTCTGTAGCTCAGTGAGTGAATTCTGGAGGTTCTGATCTTTCACATGAGGCCTGTCCATATACTGAGAATGACAAAAACTTGCATGTCTCTATCTGCAGGTTAAGGCTCTGGACACATGGGTTCAGTTGTGATTTTAGTACCTTTGTTAAAACTTCAAGAGCACAGGCTACATACTGTTCCTTTAAGAAGACTTGCTGATGCTTTAATGTTTCTCTATGCTGTTTTGGTAAAATCTTGGTTTATCTCAAATTTGCTACAGACCTTGACAAAACTGACCATATTAAAAAAGAAACTCAAAAGTAAAATATGCTCTATAAATGTACAGGGACAAGGACAAAATCGCAATAACAAAAAATCAGTTCATATCTGTAACATGCGTAATACCACAGTGAACACCTTCTTGAAATCAGAGGTTAAAGCCACTTTTGTCTTGTCTCGAATGTAGATTAAATTACGGCCAATTCACCGTTGGTGCAAGCCTGTAATTGCCCATGACTCCTCTTTCTAATAGGGCCCAGAAGTCGAGCATGAACTGGAGAAAGCACACAAGCCGCTCATCAAATCCTTCTGCTCAGATCTTTGTAAACTTTGGAAAATGAAACACATTTGAATCCTCACACCTCAGGACAGTTGTGAAGTTTGACACCAAAGAGATGCAAGCCAGTATCAGCAATACAGCCAACCCAGTCATTAAATGTGTAATAAAACTGACTGGAAAAGAAAGTATGGACTTAAAACACCCAATGCATTCATAGAGTTTGATCGCGGCAGGTTCACATGGGAGAAACAACATTATATTTGGCTTGTACATATGAATAACACTCAAAATCATTGTATTATATTTATTGCCACATCATTTGTATTGGCCATATTTTTTTTTTATTTTTGTAAATGGAGGTCATCCATCACCAAAACTGAATTTCTTTAAAGAGCACAATGTAACTTTTCTGTGGAGGGACTGCCCCGTGCTTTTGTTATTGCTTTGCCAAGAATGTTCTACAGTATGGCAACTTATCTATCCCTATGGAAACGAGCAGGTAACCCCACCAGGCCAAACCATCACAGGTCAGATCTGTGGAGAGGCAACCCTGCTCACAGTTTGGAGTAGTATTTTGAAATTCCTGTGATTGATTAAATGCAAAATGGATAAGTATAAAAAGTGAACTGACATCCCCATGGAGACAAGCAGGTGGTAGACTAGACTAGAAAAGTTACATCTTCATTAAAATAATGTTAAGTAAGAGTAAAACTAAAATTCAGTTCGACGACTGGGGGATTACACAGACAATGCACATTCTGAGCCGGGACAAAGCACATTCTTTGTCAGTGCTGAAGTTTCTTGTATGATAAATGAGCAGTGAAAAGATGAGATTCGTGACTCTAAACTGGTCTCTGTGATTTCAGGTGAGCCCGACAAAGAGCTGAACCCCAAGAAGAAGGTTTGGGAGCAGGTCCAGCCCGACTTGTTCACAGATGCACAGTGTGTCGCAACCTACAAAGGAGCGGCCTTTGAAGTGGCCGGTAAAGGAGTGTGCAAGGCCCAGACCATGAGCAACAGCGGGATCAAATGAAATGCCACAGCTGTCTGGAAGAGCTCTCCGTTTACTGGGCTTTCTAACCCTGGAACCTAGGATAGTGTTGGTGAGGTTGAGCTGCAATGTTTTGAAGATCAATAAAGTTGTAAAAAAAAAAAAATGTTTTTGGGGTTTTTTTTAGCTTTCGCTAAAGCAATATGAGTCAGGGTAATGAAGTCAAATTTTAATCATGATCAAATCATACATTAAAACAATTATCTAATTAACTTAGACTGATCACTCATAGTACAGTAAAATGTACCATCTCATACTGAAAGTCCATTAACAATGAGGTCACACTGTCCAATTGGTCAGTGGCTGATCAAAGTTATTTTGTTAAAAATATATATTTTTTTATCATCCAGATAATGATATATCAGACATCTGCAGAAACGTGCAATGTAATGGTACAGGTTCAAGTATCACCGGAAAGTGAATGGACTGTAAAATGAACCACAGAAGCAGTGATATACTGTGTACTCATATCTGAAAGATAACACTGCAAAAGGGAAGACGGTAATTTAAAACATGATTAAGAACTGAATGCAGATTTGGCCGAGGGACCTTTCTCCTGATTTGGAAACATTTCCGCAGTGTTGCCAGAGGAAACGCATTCTGCGGGGAAAACTTGCATGCATATTAAGATTACTTGTATTCTTCATACAAAGTTAGAATTCTATACATTTGGGGTTGGGTGGGGAAGTTGGAAACGTGAATAGATTTAATTGTAACTTAGTCAATAGTGTGTTGTTATGTAGCTTTCATCCCTTTCCTAGCTTCTCTCATGTGTCTCATTACATTAAATAGCCTTTGATTCAGTTTCTTTTAGAGGACAAGAGCAAGAAGTCTTTGTTCACTTGGTCTGCTTATGGACATTTTAATGAGCCTAAGATGAAACAAGGGTTTTTTTACGACAAATCTCTGCTAATCCAGATCAATTGTTCTAGTGATGGAGAGACCCACAAGTCCTGATACTGCGCCCACAGCTATTATCTCGTCTGGGCTGGGGCTTTGTTGTCTTCCGTCCCCACCACCGTAAGTTTTGGTCTTAAAGAAGAACTAATTGAGACCATCCACTTCAAAACATCTGTGAAGATCAGGTCAGAGCCAACCAAAGCTTCAAGTGCTAGTCTAGACATTTCTTTTCACATTCAAGAGTCTCAAAAAACTCTGTAGAAGTTGAGTACCAAAATGAGTGAGGTCAATTGTGTAGACACTGGGATCAAAAATACTCAATCCTGCCAGTATGATTTACCTTTCTTACTTTTTGGGTTACCTTGCAATAACAATCTGCAGTGTACAGTGGGTATGCAGCAGTGGTGGAATGTAGCAAAGTAAAAGTAGTAAAGTACTGTACTTAAGTAGAAACTTTAGGTACCTGTACTTATACCTTTTACTTTTACTTCACTACATTTGAGAGCTAGTATCTGTACTTTCTACTCCACTACATTTTTTCACAGGACTGAAAAGTAAAAGTATTTATTATGATTGTTTGAAACCACCTGAAAAGTCTGTTTGTTTTTAACATGTTCACAATTTGAGCAAATCAAAATATAACTAATAAACAAATCATAATAAATCTGAGAAATACTTTTACATTTTACTCTTTAAGTACATTTTTAAACAGGTACTTTAATACTTTTACTTACGTAGATTTTTTCATGTGATACTTTTACTTGAGTATTTTTTTTTTTTTTGTCCTGATATCTCTACTTTTACTCAAGTAACAAACTTGAGGACTTCTTTCACCACTTCTATGCAGTTCTACTAGAAGAAATTGTAAATCTGCACATAGAATTTAAAATAAAAAATATGATTATCTAAGGATGTGGTTGAGTCAAACTGTGACTTACAGCCAGAATAATGTAAATATCAGGAGTCCCTGTTGGGTTCCTTGTTGTGAAGCCATTTCTTGTCTTTAGTGGAGAATGTAAACTGACATTTGGAAGTGTAATTTTAGCATGTAAAAAATGAGTGACGCAACTCAATCATAGTTTTGATTATTTTAAGATCTTTGTTCCTCTGCCACTGTGATAAATGTGTTATTTTCCCTTTTCCCTTTTCTGAATTTTCCATAAGACACTGGTTAGTGATGATGCATTAGCTGCTGATTGTTTCATTCTGTTGCAGCAAAATATTTAGATGTGCATGTGGAAAACTAGTGTTTACAAGTAGGCTATGCATTATTAACCGCCCCTCGAGATACACTGAGACAGTTTGATGACTGTCTCTACCCACTCTTCACCCCCATTTCACACTTAAATGTGCCCTGCCATGCTGCCTGGTCCAGTGGCCTAAGCCAGTGTTTCCCAACCAGAGGTACGGGGACCCACCTGAGCAGGTTTCAAATGAGGGCGGCATTGAATAATATTTGAACATAGTATGTCATTTGTAGTGGATTTTATTTCTTAAAAGTTTAATAGTTGGGAGGATTTTAAACATAATTAAAACAAGAAAATGGTAATAATTGACAATATACATTAAAATTAGGGGTCAAATAAAGCCTATGGCAGCCCGTGGTAATATGGATATCTCCCTTTCACTTTTATATGAACTCTTGCTTTATATGGACCTTGCACCAAACCCAACTCTTCATTATAAAACTGTCCCATAAAGCATTCAAACCAGAACAAATTCTCCTTCTGAATTTATGAATCTGATCAGCTTCATGCTCTTTCTACAAAGAGTTCATATAAAGTCACAAAATCTGGTCTGAGTTAATGAGCAGGAACCCCTGGCACCTGAATAGTTACGGTACCAGCCACAGGGGGGCAGAAAAACTCTCCCATCCTCAACGTGTCTTTCATCTTGAGAGTAAACGACCGTAATTGCAATGCTAAATATCCTTTTGTCTTTGTTGACATTTGAGTCCAAGATGGCGTCATGAAAGTGGTACTGTTGAGAAACCACTGTCGGTGTGTATACATAGTGGAAGTAGGCCTATTAAATGGTTGTATACTTACCAGACTTGGACCTTATCTGATCCACTTGTGATACTGATCCCACAATACACCCGCCACAAAATCCACACATCCGTTTTCTATCAATGCGATGAAAACTTAGACTATTGGCTTTTTTGAAGAGATAGATAGATATGAAGATTGAAAAAAGACTATCAAAGCCAGTAAATGTCATTAATCAAAGACAAACTAACAATAGTGATTATATGTTAGCGAGGAATGAGCTTCGTGCCGTCTAATAAATGAAAAACAGCAACAACTCTCACTCTGCAATATTATCCTATTGTAATGTTTTGTTGTTGTCGTTTTTTTTTCTTATTGGATTGGACAGTGGCTGTAGTTACATGCACACTCAAAAATTTATAATTGTCAGATTTTGGAGCTGAAAGATTATTAAAATGAGATGTAAACCGCAAAATCATCAGATGTCTTTCTGATCATGAGCCCTCATTACTCACATCAAATTGTGCAGTTTGCATGTTCTTTAAGTCATTTTAAGGGTCTATAAATCAGGTATTAATCAGATTTTGGTTTGCATGTAACCGCAGCCATTATACCGTGAAATGTGGAAGCAGAGTAAGGAGAAAACTCACGACCCTGAGGCTGGCACATGAACCTGGCACAGGCGTGTGTGCTGCTTAGAACACTCAACACCAGGCAGCACCTCATTGTAATGTTATTAAACATGTAATCATTTGTGTAGTATCCAGAGGTGGTAGAGTAGCCAAAAACTGTACTCAAGTAAGAGTAACGTTACTTCAAAATAGTATTACTCAAACAGAAGTACAAAGTAGTGGTCCAAGAAATTACTCAAGTAAAGGTAACATAAAGAGCAGGCCTAACTGTCAGGATGTCTGATTTATAATCTGAGGTTAATGTCATTTGAAGGAGAAAAACATTAAATAATGTATAAAATATATATATAAATGATTTTTAAACAAAAATGAGAAAAACTTTTGTATCTGAAGGAGCCGTGCAAGAAACACAAATGTTCAAATCTTTAATTAACAGTCAACACAAATTTTTGTCACTTGTAGATTTACTCACAGTGGGAAGAGTAACCAAAACTCCAGTTACTCCAGTAAGAGTACTGATACTTCAGTGAAAATATTACTAAATTAGGAGTAAAAGTATGCTGCTAGAAAAAGTACTCTGAAAAGTGCAATATCTTTAAAAAGTAAATGTAACTGAGTACTACCCACCTCTGGTCATATCAAACTGACTTGGCAGAGCCGCTTCTATATAAGCCAACTATGCACATTCACAGGGGCCTATGACATTACTCCTCAACTTTGACGGGAACATGTGGAGACATTTGACTAGCACACTGTCACATCCTTCACATCTGCCTCCTGAAGCCATGACTGAAGCTGCTGGCTGGCTGCGCTCTTTGCTGACCTGTCTCCTCTCGGCTCCCGGAGACAAAGGACAGACTGGCTCTTCATAATGATCAGTGAGTCAGGATGAGTGAGCCTTAATGCCCTTCAAACAGAGGAGCAGGAAAATCCCCCCAGGGAAATTTTGAGGTGAGGACGGTAATTGGCAGCAAACAAGGATTTCACTGTCCGCACATCCGCCACTGAAACCCAACACAGCCACGGAGGCAGCAGCGAATGGTTAGCTTAGCATTATGGCTAATTTGTGCTCCACCTGTCAGAACAGTTACGGCACATGACAGACAGAAGTGTGGAGTATGGGTAATTTCAATCTTCAGGACTTGGAGAACATGCTTATTTGATTTACAAATGGAGGGCTGGACAATGGGGGCTTGTTTTTATGTGGTTGCATTTTTATTCACAGAATGAAATCAGGCCAAGGTCCAACCCGGATGAAAGCGAGCGTGCCTGCAGTTTATTACCATATGTGGCCAAGTGATAGACAAATAATAGAGGAAGGCTCCATGTAATGTAGCTTTGTTTTGAATATTGTGTGGTGTACCAAGCACAGCAGCGGATCTGAATGTAATCAACCATCATCGAGGTTACTGGTGTTGGCTCCCCGCAGTTGGCACAGTTAGTACGTAGTGGCATTGTTGTTGCAGAAGTAATAGTGGGTAATCTAACACTTGTTATTGAGAAAGTTAAAGTGTAAGTAACAGGTTTTCTAATTATAACTTTTTTACTTATTACTAGTTTGGTGGAATATATAGCTGTGGTAAATGGTCACAAAGCACTTTACATCAAGGAACCACTCACCCATTCACATGCACTGGCAGCAAGGTGGGGTTGAGTGTCTTGCCCAAGGACACAAGGACACAATGACACAATGACCCAATGACAGCATTCATCTGTGGGAGCCGAAATCACACCACCAACCTGCGGGTGAGTAGATCTGTTTTTTGCTTTTTTTTTGTTTTGTTTTTGTATGTCTAGAGCAGGATTTGAACCACCAACCTTCAGATCAGAAGATGAACACTCTACCGACTGAGCTACTGTCACCCATAGTTAGTCATCATAGTTCATAGTAGAACAAAACCAAAAGTTCTAAAACAGTTCTACCAATGTCATCTACACAAAAATGCTCTATTTATGCACAAGAGACGTTTTTCATTTAACAAAATAAATGGTTTTGTAATTTATTTATATTATAATCATTAACATTATGGTTGCTAATGTCACGGAATTAACTCTACATAGGCCTCATATCTGCTGCAAATGTTCAACCAGGAAGTAAAATGATAAACTTTCACCAAAATAAAAACAACTAGAAAACACCAGGTAACATTTTGCTCGTAAAATCTTAAATATAATTGTGTTTTTAGTGAAATGTGTAGTCTAACCTGTCATATGGACTTTAAGCTTAGCTGTACTCTGAGCAAAAGTGGTAGAAAGCAGATGAAAAAGCCTTGTTTTCTTTAGTGTGTGCTGTGGTTTTAGGCTTATACAACAGCATGTGGTTATTGGTGCCCACAGCCTCTGATCAACACATAGGTTCTAAAGGGCATGTTTACTTCAGTGTGGTTCATTTGTGGGCCATAAAGTGTTGGGCAATCCCCCTCGTGAGCTGAGAAAACGCTGTGGCAGGATTTGTCTAATGACTCACATCCCAGCACCCCAAAACTGATCACTGATACAGGCTGATCATGTTTATAACTCCTGCATAAATCAGCAGAAGCAGGTGAATTACAGGGCACAGTAGAGTTATGATTATGAAGCAGAATATGAGTCAAGTTGATCTATTTTCTTTCACAGTTCCTAAGCTTGAAGAGGACAAGACACTGGACACATTTA
>JACM01032563.1:0-13088 GCA_000787095.1 Periophthalmodon schlosseri
ACCATGTTATAACGTTCCCTCATCAAAGACATGGCTGTAGAGGTTTTAGATGTCATCCATGCATGTTTCAGTAATCTAGCGATCTCTCCAAGGCATTAGTTGAACCCTCCTTATGGTTAGCTGTAAGATTCTGTGCAATGTTCAGTCCATAAGCCTACGTCACCCATGCTCCAACTTGACAATTCTCCATAAATATACAAATGCATGATATAAGACTGAACACAGTAACTTGACAAACCTGATGCAATGTGCAGCAGTTTCTTTAGTGAGATGCATGCAGATTGTGTTGTGATAGTGCTCTGTAGGGGGAGCAAAGGAAGTGGTCTTCTCTCAAACTGAAAACACGCTGTTCCACCTTGTGATGTCATCCAGTGGCAATACAGCAAGCACACCTCTTTTTAACTCCATACACCTTTACTAGAATCACATAGATAATTGGAATTGCCAAACTTTGAAGCTACATCTATTGTTTTAGCCTTTTTCACTCATCGGTACAACAGACAATATGGTAGACTTTCTGTGGCAAAGCTAAAACTTTTCTTTTTTTTTTAATTTTAAACAATGTATGGTTATTCTAGAATACTGAAGAGTAAACCAGATCAGCTTAGGGTAAAAATAGCTGTTAACTTTAATACTAGCGCTTGATGACATCACAAGGTGGAACGGAGCATTTTGAGCTTTGGGAATGCAGACACCCTAATAATGCAGGATTACTCTGAATGAAATAAAACACAACTTCAAGCATGTTTTTGATGCCTGTTTTTAACGCCTGTTTTTAACAATACATTTACATCATGTCTTTGGACAGGGTTTCACCCATACAGTAACATGCCCACATTCTATCAAATGTTAATAGTCTACATTATGAAAACAACCTGTTGTTCAAAGAATACTGTATGAGCACTGCCTATAGACCTTCTCAGCACTAACATGTAGCACGTAACGATGCGTTTAATTGTTTACCCCGTCAGCCCAGGCCCTGTAGAGGCATGTAGGTCAGGAGTCCATCAGGACCTCGGCAAGCCAACACTAATCCCAGGGCCATATGCGTCCGCTACGCCCAGGTGAGAAGCACAGATGGCCCCATGCCCAGGCTGCTGGCCAGGATCACACCGGGAAAACAAGGCCATGGAACTGCGCAGTCCATCTCAACAGATGGAGGATTTTCCATAAACAGACTCTGGAAACTGAAGCCCAGAAGTTCTACAAACAGCTAAAGTGTGTAGTGTGCTAGCTTATTTTGCATAACTGTAGTGAATAAGGCGCGAGTGGAAGCAAGTACAGCATTTGTGTTTCAATTAGGCAACAAAAAGCATAATATTTCTCAGTAACTCGCCTTGTATTGACTGATCACAATGTTCACTTTGATTTTATTGTTTCTGATTAAAAATAAATGATTTTTTTTTTTTTTTTTTTTACATTAACATCAGATTTAAAGCCACAGTATGTAACTTTTTTGCAGCAAAGAAGACAAAAGACAAAAATAAAACCATGTTTTCATTATGAATGTATTTACATTCATACTACATACATACTGTACATACTTCATACTAAACATAGTTTATATGAGACGAGATTGGCTTCAAGACAAGATTTTGACATCTTATATAAATGCTGTGATTCAATTTGCAAATTCGGTCTCACTATTTATTTATTTTATTTAATATTTTTGCTGTCATTGTAACACTGCTTTTTAGATGTTCAGCTTCTCATAAAAGGTTTAACTAAGCAAAGTCAACCCTTTTTGTGCAATCCAAATGTAAGTACAGGAAAATAAAATCTCACAAGATAATTTTTCTTATGTGTGCATTATCTTGATCTTGTGGCACGAGATCTTGTCCTATATCTAGTAATAGTTATTCCATATAAAAGCCTCTAGAACATCTGCCTAACAGGGCTGTTATGGAGACTGTGGCTGTCCAGCACTTACCCATGTAACCCAGTTTCCATGTGGCCGAAATGTCCTCTCTGGCTTCCTTGGTCTGGTCCTCCTTGGTCTGGTCCTCCTTGGTCTGGTCCTCCTTGGTCTGGTCCTCCTTGGCCTGGTCCTCCTTGGCCTGGTCCTCCTTGGTCTGGTCCTCCTTGGTCTGGTCCTCCTTGGTCTGGTCCTCCTTGGTCTGGTCCTCCTTGGCCTGGTCCTCCTTGGCCTGGTCCTCCTTGGCCTGGTCCTCCTTGGCCTGGTCCTCCTTGGCCTGGTCCTCCTTGGCCTGGCCCTCCTTGGCCTGGGCCCTCCTTGCCTGGCCCTCCTTGGCCTGGCCCTCCTTGGTCTTCTTCCCGCTGCTCTGCTCCTCGTTGGGAGTGTGATAGGCTCTCTGGTGGCCCTTGCTCCGGTCCAGGCTGAATGCCCCTTTCGCTGGGGGCCCGGGTTTGTCCGCTGTGGCTGTGGAGTACTTCAGTGTCTGGGACAAACGGCTGCTCTTTCGGGATGTCATTTTTGAATGAACAGCCTTCCACCAAATGGAAGAATTAAGATGAACTTCAAAAATCAAGAGTGTGTCTCCAAAAGGTTCCTCAAGAGTTATGGCAGATCTTGGGCAGGTTCCATCCCATTAGGTAGTTCCCGGTAGTAGCAGGTGAGAGCACAGGTTTGAATGGCCACAGGGAGAGATGTGTGGGAGGAGGTGAGGAGTCTTAATCCTCTGTAGCTCTAATCCGTGTTTGGAGATTTACCGATGAGTGAAACAGAGCACACACAAGAGGGACCCACCACAATCACACAAACGTCTGCTCATTCACACACTTTACATTGTCTGAGAATATTTCAGCTAGAGAGAGACCGATATATCGGGTAAATATTTGAACTTTTTAGCGTATCGTCATCGACCTTAAATCTCCAGCACAGGCCGATATGTTGTTTTGGTCAATCTGCTGCCTAAAAAATACACACAAAGCTTTATATTAACACTAATACAAAGAGATAGCTGAACAAAACGTGATTACATAGCTCTCTTACAGGTATGTGGTAAAAAAAGGGCTTGATGGGAGTTTGTAGTAAATTTAAATGACATAATGTGGGGAAAATAATCAAAATCAAACCAAAATATTGGCCCAAAAATATCAGCAGAGCTTAAAGGCCATCAGATTCTAGACAATCGGCATCCGATATAAAAAAAAAAAAGATACTAGTCGATCACTAAATTCAACGCATTCAACTCTCTTCATTGTTAAAAGATGCACTGTGTAACCTTTCTGCTTATCTCCATGGCAATGCTAGTGCTTTGTTTGCAATTGGCATTAAATTTAACCCCATCGCGACACCACAAGGCCAAGTCACAGTTCAAATCTGTGGAGAGGCGACCCCGCTCACAGTAAGAATGCATGTTTATCAATGTCCATAAAGTTTCTTTACAATTTTAAAATTTTACATACAAAGGCATTTGATAAGTTATCTTAATTATATTTGTTCTGTTGTACTCATTGGTTAGAAAAGTTTTTAATCACTTTACATTTTTGTATTTCCATGGAATCAACTGCATGATGATGGAATCAACTGCATGATTCCATGGAAATAGAAAGTTAAAGCCATACTTTGGAACATTCTCCGTGGAGACCGATTTATGCCATACTGTGGAATATTATAGCCAGAGGAACAACATGTCCTTGGAAACAAGCAGGAGGAGGCCAAATAAGAGTCAGGTTTGCGGAGATGTAAGCCTGCTCACAATAAGGGGGCAAGTTTTTCTATGTTTTTCAGTGCAATAAAAACTTCCATAATGAAAAAAAAAACAAAAAACATGCTTTTATTTTAGTCTATTTTTTGGCAAAAAAATGTTTTTTAATGACTTTAGGTGGAACATTCCAGGCAAAGCAATATTTCCATCTCCTATATCTCCATGGATACAAGTGAGTGGTCCTATCAGAAAATGTACAAAGAGCACATTTAAAGCCTGAAGCTTGACACTAACTAACAAACTCATGTGATTAACACAATTATAAACACATGTAAATCAATATCAACCACTTTCAACAAAGCCCTCAGCACAATGATATTCAATAAACTACTTGACACTAAGCCAGTGTCACTTGTGACAAAGTCACAGTTTCACACATAATCTATTCATACCACACTTGGTTGCGGTAGAAGACCTTGTAGCCACAACTGCCCTGGGGTAGGAGGATAGAAGCTAGGAAGCCAATCCCTGCAATCGACCCCACTGGCCACCACAAATAATCATCTCAAAGTCTGCATTCATACAGGCAGGTTGTGTATTTCCCGTGACTACCACCAGAAAAGTTACGTCAACTAACTTTAACATTTACCATCCAAACAGATAGTAGTCACAACCGCTTCATGTCACTAGTGGACTATTCTAATTGACCCAGTCAAGAGAGCAAATCAAAATTCCACCTCAATCACACCGCTAATTTGAGGGGCCAGGAAATTCCAATCTGATGTACACTCCTGATCAAAATTTTAAGACCAGTTGAAAAATTGCAAGAATTCACATTTTGCACTAAAGAAGGTTCTAAGTAGTGCTTCAAAATGCAAAAAGAAGAAATGGGAGTGAGACAAAAAAAAATTGAGAAAGCAATTTATTGCAAACAACCATTACACTGAAATAGGCTGTTCATCAGCTGAACAAAAGTTTAAGACCTTTAAAAGCCCAAATCTTCGCAAAGCCCAAATCTTCGCAAAAATGTGGATTCAGTGTCATTTTCTGTCAGGTATCCACAATGTCATGACCTCCTGATGGCAAAGGCAAAAAAGCTTTCTCTCTTTGAACGTGGTCGGATTGTTGAGCTGCATCAGCAAGGCCTCTCGCAGCGTGCCATTGCTGCTGAGGTTGGACGCAGTAAGACAGTCATTTTAAACTTCTTAAAAGAGAACAAAGAACGTCTTCAAAGACCTCATCTCCTTCAACGGCACAAAATTGCCCGTTTGGAGTTTGCACGAAAGTACCAAACATGGGACATTAAAAGGTGGAAGAAAGTTTTATTCTCTGAGAAAAAAATTCACCTTGACGGTCCTGATGGCTTCCAACGTTACTGGCATGACAAGGAGATCCCACCTGAGATGTTTTCTACACAGCACAGTGGAGGGGGCGCCATCATGATCTGCGGGCCTTTTTGCTTCAGTGGAACAATGGAGTTTCAGGTTGTGCAGAGGCGTCAAACGGCAGCTGGCTATGGAGATGTTGCAGGGGGCATCCCTCATGACTGAAAGTCATCATCTGTGTGGTAATGATTGGGTTTTTCAACAGGACAACGCTGCAGTTCACAATGCTCGCCTGACAAAGGACTTCTTCCAGAGAAATAATATCACTCTTTTGAATCATCCTGCGTGTTCCCCTGATTTAAAACCAATTGAGAACATTTGGGGTTGGATGGCAAGGGAAGTTTACAAAAATGGACACCAGACAGGGGATGCCCTCCGTGAAGCCATCTTCACCACCTGGAGCAACATTCCCACTAGCCTCCTGGAAACACTAGCATCAAGCATGCCAAAACGAATTATTGAGGTGATTAACAAGAATGGCACAGCTACTCATTACTGAGTCCCTTTTTGAAAATTTTATTTCTACTTTAGGGGTTTTTTGGGTTTTTTTGAGATGTGGTCTTAAACTTTTGATCAACTGATGAACAGCCTATTTCAGTTTAAAGCTTGTTTGCAATAAATTGCTTACTCAAATTTTTTTTTGTCTCACTCCCATTTCTTCTTTTTGCATTTTGAAGCACTACCTTCTCAAGATCCAACAGTGCGAAATGGGAATTCTTGCAATTTTTCAACTGGTCTTAAAATTTTGATCAGGAGTGTATTGATAATTATGACACTTTTTCATTTATGTTTCTTTACTTCCATGATTAATTACATTGTAGATTCTCATTGAAGGCATCAATCCTAAGAATGACACACATGAAATGAACCAAAGAAAAAATAAACTCAAAATAACTAAAAACAGGTTTTAGATTTTAAAAGATTAAAAATGTCCTTTGCTTGGAACTCTAGTTTGCACTTTTGGCATTTCTTGACCATGACACACTTATAAGCTCATTGAGAGAAGTCCAAGGGTTTACTGCAATGTCAACAAAGCATGGCTACTTTGAGGATTTGAAAATACAAAAATATTTAGTTGTTATTAAACTTTTTTTATTTGCTAGATAATTCCATAGGCTATATCTTGCATCATATATTTGATGAATGAGAGGGTGTGTCCGCACTTCTGTCACAATATTTGAAAAAAGTGAAACTAATTAATAAATACATACAAAGAAACGTCCACTACCACAGATTACTTCCAAATAGGCCTAAATCTTTCTTGTACTTTTTTCATTCACAGTTATTACAAAACAACTTCGGTTTCTGCAAGTTTACAGTTATACAGCTCCTCTCATTCATTACTTGACAACAGTTTGACGTCAATATTATGAATGTAAGAAAAACAGAGGAGGACGAAATTCACCCTTCCCCATTCACTAAAACCAGACTGACGGTGCCTATGAGAGGCTGCTGCTATGTGACTCACCGTGGCCTCGGGGCTTGCCTTTAACGCGTTTCCCAGGCAGGTACTTCCCGATGCTGGCCTTATACCGGTTCGGCTTGCTGGCTCGCTCCTGCGCTTTGGTCCATGTCCCGTAAAGGATGTTGTGGGACAGGCTGTCATGGAAGAACCAGAGGCGAACTGACTCCTGAGAGCTAGCGCGATGTGGCATGCTAACATAGCCCCCCCTCCGAGAGTCATGCAAACGCAGGGACTAGAGCGCTAAACAGCCGCAGCAAACAACAGTATGGGGTGCGGTATTTGTTGCAGTGGTTTCACAGAGCGGTGCAGGAAGAGTGGAGACGGTGCAAACGGGACTTATTAGTGACACAGCTGGACTCCTTCTACGTGCACGCTCACACCCTACACGTGCACGCCTGTTGCCTTTGCAGAAAACAGGAAATAGGCCTATGTCTAATCATGGCGCGCAATAGTCTACTCGCCTTAATGATAGATAAAGGAATTACTTCTTCCAACTTCACAAATAAATACATTAATTTATTTAAAGAAAAAAAAAAAAAAGTCTGTGTCTTCAGAAGGACAACTAAGGGCATTTTCATTTTGACTTGAGCACAGGATATCGCTACAAAGCAAAGTAGGTCAAAAGTTCCTAAAAGTAGCATGCTCTGTTACAGAGGCTATCTCTGCAATCTGCCGTATTGATTTAGTCTGCGGTTTTACAAGCTGTCTGTGCAAAACAAATTCCTCCTATGGTTAATTAAAAATTGTAATTTATTTAATCGCATTGCACATTAAGTTATTTTGTTAAATTGTTTTGGGGGGAGCGTGGTAGACTGATTTCCCTGGTCTGTTGAAACTTGTACACATGTCAGGAGTAGGTTACATGACTGATAATTGGTTTCGCTCCTCTGCTCTAGGCCGTGCGCGCGCTGTCCGTTGTGCTGAACTGCTTTGTGCACAGTACTTTGACTTTTTCCAGAGGTGAGTAGTACTTAGTTACTTGAGTAACGTTTTAAGAATTCGTATTTTTCAGATTACTTTTCTAGCAGCATACTTTTACTCCTACTGAGTAATATGTTTTATTGAAGAAACAGTACTTGAATAAAGGTTTTGGTTAGTCTTCCCACTGTGAGTAAGTTTACAAGCGACAAAAGCTTTATGTTGACAATATGAAATGATTTGAACATTTGTGTTTCTTGCACTTCTCCTTCAGATATGATTTAGGTTGTCTCATTGTTGTGTCTATCCTTTGAAAATACTAGATTTTGTTCTTCACATTACATTAACTTCAAATTATAAATCAGATGTTATGTCCTGACAGTTACCCTTTCAGTTACTCTTACTTGAGTAGTACTTTCCCCTAAATACTTTTATTCTTACTTGAGTATTTTTTTGGACCATTAAAACCAGGTGATGAACATGATTTGACCCTTGAAATGATTATCATATCATTTTATTCTGCAGTGAGGGTTAGAAGGCCGTTACATGGTTATTTTGGGGTCCCGGCCTGAAAAGTTTGGGAAGCCCTGGCTTAGGTGGTCAAATGTATTGAAACATTTTTTCATTGATTCAAACAGTTGTCAGGCTCTTTCTCAGACACAGTACACAGACTCACAATACCATCCACGGATATTCACTGAAATTACAATGTTGCAATTGCCTCTTAGTTTTATCTGTTCGCTCCAAATGATACATGAAGAACCTTCTGGAACCATGCCTCCTCAGATATCGTCGTTCACTCCTCTCCCTAAACGGAGTCAGCTTTATTCAAATGCACAGGGTGGAGATGAAACGTCTTACAGTGCTAGTTCCTGTGCTGGGTTAGAGCTGCCCTCCTCTGCCTCATTAGCAGTAAATAGCGGCGTTCATATTTTTAGCTCCACAGACACCTCATGTGTGTGCGTGTGTGTGTGTGTGTGTGTGTGTGTGCGTGCGTGTGTGTGCATGTGTGCACGTGTGTATGTGTGAGAGGGGCAGGTTTGGAACAGGCCCACCCCTTCCCTCTGACAGACATATGCAGCTGAGTTACATGTGCCAAATGCCATAAGGATTCAATGGCCTTATAACCCACGTATAGTTTATGACAGTGATAAGCTGAAAAAGCATCAGGACAGATACACTGATGGAGGTGTGGCAGTCAGGATAGGTCCATTATTACACAAAATTGACTCTTGTCAGCTTTAAGCCATGTTAGAATGTTGTTTCCTCCTCAAAAACATACCCGGATTTGTGTTTTGTTTCATTCACACATGTTTGATCAATCTTTTATTATTAGTCTGTCTACATCTCCCAAGCTCAGAATGCTCTGTTCCGCCTTGTGATGTCATGAAGCGGTAGTTTTCAAGTTAACAGCTATCTTTTACCTTTAGTTCAGTAGAGATTGAAATTCCAGGGCTGAAAGTATCCAAATGATTCTAATGAAGGTGTATGGAATTTAAAAACACAGTGGAGCACTTCCTATATTACCACATGACATCACAAGGTGGAACAGAGTGTTTTCTGTTTGAGAAAAAAACTAAATATGCAGGGTTTGCGTGTTAAACATGTGTGAATGAAACAAAACACAACTCCAGGTAAAAGAGTGTAAGAGTTACTTAATATAATTGTGTGGCTCTGAGTACTTTCCAGACACCATACTTTTACTCCTACTTCAGTAATATATGAGTAAGATTTGGTTACCCTTCCCACTCTGAGTAAGTCTACAGTGTTTCTTGCACCGCTCCTTCAGATATGATTATGTTTGTCTATTTTTTGCAGTCTATCATTTTAAAGTACCACATTTTTCATTAACTTTACTTGATCCATCTGCAGGTTAAAACATGAGTTCCAAACATCTCCATTTTGGCCGCAGGAATTTCTATCATAGCGTTCCGACCTGATCTCCACCCAGTTTTAGGCATTCCATTTCGCCTTAGTAGAGCAGTCATCGTGTAACCATAAGATTGTCGGTTTGAATCTTTTCCATTCATGCTGTTATTCTTAACCTGGGGCTCTTCTCCCACCTGGCTTGTGTGAATATGAAATTTTGTGTGTGTGTGTGTGTGTGTGTGTGTGTGGTGGGCAGCTGTGGCTGTATAAGAAGCTTATCTCGCAGTGTGATTGAGCGGGAGATGAATAATGCAATACAAAGAGATTTGGCTGTCTTTTCTAAATCAAAAACATTATTATTAATAGACAGTTAGTGTACAGATGTGGGTGGCAGCAGGAAAGGTTAAAGGGGACATGTTTTCATTCATATCATTATTGTGCATTTTGTTCATTGTAAACTTCATTATTAATATAAAACAGAGGGGTATTTTACTTCCATGGGGTAGTAATTATTAACACATAACATATTTAGATCACCATGTTACCTTTTCCTGTTTTGAAAATACCATATTCACCAAAAACAACATATTAAATGTTTAATAGGTTTCAGTTTAATTTTTGTCGCTCTGAGTCACACCTCCCTTTGCTCTCCGTGTTAAGTTACTCCCCCTTCAGAGCGCTATCACAACACAATCAGCGTGCAGTATCATGTTTGGGAGTGTGGGAGCATGGATGACGTAGCCTTGTGGACTTAGCATTGCACAGACTCTTACAGCTCACTGTAAGGAGAGTTGAATAGGGCCGGGAGAGATTGCTAAAATACTCAAACATGCAGGGTGGCATGTTTGAGGCATGATTTTGATTAGGGAAAAATGTCATAACATGGTACAAAAAAAAAAAAAAAAAAAAAAAATTGATTTTGCATAATACCCCTTCTGGTATATGATATTTGACCCAAACAAGCAACACATTTTCATTTAAGTATTTAAATTAAAAATAAATAAATAAAATGGCTATGCAACATTGAACATTTGTAACTTTTTTTTGCAAGTAAGACACAGAGCAATGGGCGGAGTAGGGAGTAATTGAAAACAGAAATTCTGAGGTCTCAAGCTTCAAATACCAGTGATTTATATATATATATTAAAAAAAAGCTTCCTACGGTGGAAATAGGTGCCTTGATTTTAAAAGTCCCTCGGTTTAACTTGCATGTTAATTTAATCTGGCATATTTTGCTTGTATAATAGTTTCATGCCCCTCCACTGTTTTTGAGTGTGCCTGTCAGATCAAACTCAGGGATCAGCAGCTCAAAGTAGAGATGACAGGTTTCACACATCTCTAACACACAAGGAAGGAAAATGTGAGTATCACAAGTGAAGGGGATCTCAAATACAGCACTTTTAAAAGACCTGTTTGACCTGGGGTGACCTTATGTTTTATTTTTTTTTCCACTGCTTTCTTTACAGTTGAGGAGATGCTATATTATAAACTGAAGTCCAGAATTATACCGCTGTATTTTTTGTACAGAGAGATATCAGTCCTGTCACCACTCCCTCATAATACTTTCAAAAACATGCATTCCTACTGTGAGCGGGGCTCTTTTTCCACTGACCTCTGACTTAGTCTTTTGGCATCCTAGGCTTGTCTCCATAGTGATGGATAAGTTTAATGCCATTCTTTGGAACATTCTAACATCATGGAGCTCCTCCAGAAAAATAACATAGTGCACCTTTAAAGTATGGTAAATTTATCAAAAATCGAATACTAATCGATACTAAAACTAGTATTGAAACTTGATTAGTATACGTCCATGAACCACTATGGAACATACCTGGATGACTGAGGGATTAAGCCAATATAAGGCAGCATGACAATATAGAAGAATGATTCTGGTCATAAGCTTCAAATACAAGTGATTTATAATATGTTCAAGAGCTAATGAAGTGAGTAAGGTATGAAGGAAGTAAAAAAAAAAATAAGTGAAGTTGAAATAAGTGCCTTGTAGATGTCCCTCAATTTAACTTGCATATTAATTTAATCTGTCATATTTTGCTTGTATATTTTCATGCCTCTCCCCTGTCTTACGAGGAGTGTGCCTGTCAGATCAAACTCGGGAATCAGCAGCTCAAAATGGAGATGACAGGTTTCTAACACATGAGGAAGGAAAATGTGACTATCACAAGTGAACTGTAACTCAAATACAGCACTTTTAAAAGGCCGTTTGACCTGGGGTGACCTTATATTTTTGCTTTATAAAAAATAAAAATAAAATTAAAGCCACAAGCGGCATCCAGCGGCCCTCTCGGGCCGCACATCGCACTCAGCTGACCCGGCACTCCCTATGGGTGGCACTAATGCGCCACTTGTCTCTGTTTTATTGCGGCTTTGGGCTGTACTTGTCACTAAACAAAGTCAAAAGACATTGGAAGCACTGATGCACAAAATGCAATAATATGGATTTTTGAGGCTTCACCATGGCAACACTGTGCAAAATACAAAGTTGGCCCCTTGGACTTTTTTGACGGGGACGACCTGAAGAGTCACTGTGCCATGTTCTAAGCTAATATAAGACTTTGAAATGTACGAAAATAAGGAAATTTTCCCATTAGGATAACATGGGCTCTTTGAAAAGTCATTGTGCCAAATTTCCCATTATTCCATTATACTAATATTTTTCTCATGAATGGTAAATTTTGGGATCACTCCCATTAGAATAACATGGGCAGTTTGGCGCATCGCCATGGCAACACGTTGCAAAAAACAACATGGGTCTGATTGACTTTATTGATTGGGATGACGAAATGAAATTTTTTGTGAAATTTTGTAACATTTGGGAAAACTAAATTTTCAGCCCCCCATACAAATTAAAAAATTGCTTTCTAAATAATGTGTCTAAATAATGAGTGTTTTTTTTAATTATCATTGTAGTATCAGAATTGGTATTGAGTATCGAGTGTATTCCTTAGTATCGAGATCATGATTGAATTTTTTCTATTGTGACTACTCTACTTTAAAGTAATAGTTACTGTTGGTTGCTCTGCCCACTTACTAACAGTTTGATGGGGTACAGCAAAAACTCATTATGTATCTCTCATGTTGCTGCAGAGTGAGAGTCCAGCACTGTAAACATGAGATAGAAACAATAGCAGAGGTGGGTAGAGTAGGCATACATTTTACTCAACTAAGAGTAACGTTACTTCAAAAGAAGTAGAAGTACAAAGTAGTGATCCAAAAAAATACTCAAGTAAGAGTAATTTAAAAGTACTTTTCAGGATGTGCCACGTGATTTATAATTTTAAGTTGTAAGTGCGGTTATCAAGCCTCTCCTAAAGAAGAGCAGTCTTGATGCCACAATACTGAACAATTACCGACCCATCTCAAATCTGCCGTTTTTAGGCAAAGTCCTTGAAAAGTTGTTTACCAACTGCTTATTCACTTTCTCCAAATGAACAACTCCTTTGATGTTATATAGTCAGGTTTTACACCCCACCACAGCACTGAGACTGCTTTTATCAAGGTGACAAATGACATCGGCCTGAACACTGATGCAGGCAAAGTCTCAGTCTTGATCCTGTTAGATCTGAGTGCTGCCTTTGACACTGTCGATCATGGGATCCTCTTATAGATACTAGAGGACTGGGTGGGCATCTCTGGTACAACACTAAACTGGTTCAAGTCCTATCTAGAAAACAGGGAGTACTTTGTTGCAATTGGAAAATGTGTCTCAGATAAAACGTCCCTGACCTGTGTGGTGCCCCAGGGGTCAATCCTGGGACCCCTGTTGTTCAATCTCTTCCGTTGTTCAATTCGCCGTTACACCAGTTAATACGCAGCAATAAT
>JACM01047508.1:0-13278 GCA_000787095.1 Periophthalmodon schlosseri
GCAGACAGGAGCAAAGGGAGGTGTAGATGAAAATATAGAGAAACAGACAGGAACTGGGGAAGGGGCACGTGGAGGTGTATAGAAGCAGAGGGAGGCGTAGAAGGGATCAGACAGGAGCAAAGGGAGTTGCAAAGGAGCAGACAATGATGAGCAGACGTAGGAGAAGCGGGAGGAGCAGACAGGAACAGAGGGAGGTGTAGAGGAGCAAAGGACGGTATAGAGGAGAAGATAGGAGCAGGGGGTGGTGCAGAAGGAGGTGTAGAGGAGCAGACAAAGGGAGAGGGACGAGCAGAGGGAGGTATACATAAATAAACAGGAGCAGAGGGAGGTGTAGAGGGAGGTATAGAGGAGCACACAGGGGCAGGGGAACATGGAGATGTAGAGGAGAAGAGGGACGAGAAGATGAGCAGAGGGAGGTGTAGATGGAAGTACAGAGGAGCAGAGGGAGATTTTAGAGATTTGTGGACCAATAAAAAAAATTGAAATTGAAGCTACTTTTATGCTCGCAGTACTGAGGAAATGTGATGACCCTCGCAGTAGAATTTTGTATCAGTTGTATCTGCTCGATGGAGGACTTTGTGAGACCAGTGAACCTGCCCTTACAATAGTCCATCCTGCGTGGACCAGCTTCTCTAGGTCTTGTCATGGAGTTCCCTTCCATGTCGTACAGTTTGTAGTTCGTGGAGTTATGCCCTTCAGTAACATAATCCAAACTCCATAGATTTTCCATAATATCTCCGCTTACATCTCCAAAGTTCTCCTCATTCAGTTTAACCATGTTTGTTTCTTTCATTGTTCATGTGCCAGAATGTGATTTTGAACCTTTTGGTGTTTGTAACTAGGCCTGTCACGATAACACATTTTGAAGCACGATATTTTGCTACAGAGATATACTGCGATAAACGATAATATTGAACTGACACAAAGCAACATAACAATTAGCATAATTTGCCATAAACGTTACTTATTCAACCCTCTACAGCTCAAATCGTATCGTATTACAACAAAAATAACAAAAATCTCACTCTGAAAGCATGATTTCTGTTTAATCTCTCTGCTCTTAAACCTTGTGTTGAATACTGTGTGTTAGAGACATTGAGATGAACTTCTGTCTGCTGTAAACAGTCTAGTATATCCATGTACGACCTTGTACGGACTGTATGTAAAATTAGTCTTTGTAGGACCAGCCTTGTATAGATAGTACCTTTCTCAGGGTATAAGTACACGGAAGGCTCCTTTGTAACGCATGCATCTGCTGTCTGGACCTTCTCATCTGATCAGATAAAAACTTTTTTCAACTCTCTTCCTGGTCTGAAATCGCTTCCTTCACAATTACACACACATAAATATTGAGCTCAGAAATACATTGTTCTATCTTTCATGCACTGAACGATAAGTTGATAGAGTAATTACCATGACAGGCCTATTTGCAACACTCCAATTCGTTCAGTTCTTTGGCGCATATGACTCTCGCTGTGTCCGGGTTCCCATTGGCTCGGATCATAACTTGACAATTTCTCGTCCGCGTTGCCTGTATTTTGTTTCGTTTACAAAGGATACGAGCTTGCCTGGGTGTTTTGGCATTCTTTTTAGTAAGATGTTCATTCATATAATTCATAACTTGTAAATCTTACAGTAATATTTGCCTTCACGTTGTTCCTTTTTTCGGAAGTATGTGACAGGCAGCGATTTGGTTGTTATCAATATGCATGTGGTGCTTTTTGAAGAATTTCGCAACTTGTTCCAAAGTTTGTAGTTCTTGGAGCCGTGCATCTTCGCCTTTGTTAGTACATGATGTAGCCCTAGTGCAGATTTGGTGGCGCGTCTACAATTCGGTAAAAAATCAGGTCATCCATGTGCGTACATTGTTCCAAATCGTTAATCCGTATCTCGAGGGATTCCATTTTCTTGTCCTCTCCTTCGATTATTGATCTGAGGTGTTTTACTTCTTCCAGCGGTTCCACAAGTTTGGTTTGCTGTGTAACTACCTTGCTGAGGTAGAGAGGCATAGAGGAGCAGACGGGAGCAGAGGGAGGTGCAGAAGGAGGTGTAGAGGAGTAGAGGGAGCAGAAGAGGGAGGTATAGATAAATAAACAGGAGCAGAGGGAGGTACAGAAGAACAAACAGGAGAAAAGGGAGGTATAGAGGAGCCGACAGGAACAGGTGAAGAGGAGCAGAGGGATGAGAAGGTGAGCAGAGGGAGATGTAGAAGAAAAAACAAGAGCAGAAGAAGCAGGGGAGGTGTAGAAGAACAAACAGGAGCAGAAGGAGGTTTAGAGGAGCCGACAGGAGCAAGAAAAGGGGCACGTGGAGGTGAAGAGGAGCAGAGGGACGAGAAGGTGAGCAGAGGGAGGTGTAGATGGAAATATAGAGGAGCAGACAGGAGCAGAAGGAGGTGTAGGTGGAGAAGACAATGATGAGCAGATGTAGGAGAAGCGAGAGGAGCAGACAGGAGCAAAGGGAGGTGTGGAAGAGCAAAGGAAGGTATAGAGGAGTAAACAGGAGCAGGGGAAGAGCAGAAGGAGGTGTAGAGGAGCAGAGGAAAGTATACATAAATAAACAGGAGCAGAAGGAGGTGTAAATGGAGGTATAGAGGAGCATACAGGAACAGGAAGGGGCACATGCAGGTGTAGAGGAAAAGAAGGACGCGAAGATAAGCAGATGGAGGCGTAGATGGAAGTGCAGGAGCAGACAGGAGCAGAGGGAGGTGTAGAGAAGCTAAGGAAGGTATAGAGGAGTAGACAGGAGCAGGGGGAGGAGCAGAGGGAGGTGCAGAAGGAGGTATAGAGGAGCAGACAGGGCAGAGGAAGCAGCAGAGGGAGGTATAGATAAATAAACAGGAGCAGAGGGAGGTGTAGATGAGGTATAGAACAGACAGGATTGAGGGAGGAGTAGATGGAGGTGTAGAAGAACAAACAGGAGCAGACGGAGGTGTAGAGGAGCAGACAGGAGCAGAGGGAGGAGAGGAGCAGATGGAAGTATAGAGGAGCAGAGGGAAGTGTGGAGGAGCAGATGGAGGTATAAAGAAGAGGACAGGAGTAGAGGGAGAAGTAGAGGAGCACACAGGAGCAGAAGGAGGTGTAGAGGAGCTAAGGAAGGTATAGAGGAGTAGACAGGAGCAGGGGGAGGAGCAGAGAGAGGTGCAGAGGAGCAGATAGGAGCAGAGGGAGGTGTAGATGGAGGTATAGAAGAGACAGGATTGAGGGAGGAGCAGAGGGAGGTGTACATTTACATTTTAACCAGAAAACACTAAATGAATGAGGTGTTTATTGATTGGGACAAACTTTGGCGCTTAGACCCTGACAGGTAGAGATGCCAGTGAGGTGATGAACAGAGAGAGTGGGGGATTTGTTTGGAAAAGATATCTCACCTGAGGACTAGACACCGGTGGAGGTGAAGAGGAGGAGATGGAGAGGCTGAAGCGGCCAGTGGTTTTGCTGCTTTGTAGAAGAGCAGAATGGTGCAAAAGGAAGGAGCAGAGGGAGGAGACAAGGAGCAGAGGGAGGTGTAGAGAAAGAGAAGGAGATGTGGAGGAGCAGACAGTAGCAGAGGGAGAAGTAGAGGAGCAGAGGGAGGTGCAGAGGAGAAGACAGAAGCAGAGGGAGGTGTAGAGGAGCAGACAGGAGCAGAGGGAGGTGCAGAGGAGAAAACAGGAGCAAAGGAAGGTGTAGAGGAGCAGGCAGGAGCAGAGGGAGGTGCAGAGGAGCAGACGGGAGCAGAGGGAGGTGCAGAGGAGAAGACAGGAGCAGAGGGAGATGTAGATGGAGGGCCAGAAGAATAGACAAGAGCAGGGGAAGGTGTAGGGGAGCAGATAGGAGCAGACGGAGTTATAGAGGAGCTGACAGGAGCAGAGGGAAGTATAGAGGAGCAGAAAGGAGCAGAGGGAAGTACAGAGGAGCAGACAGGAGCAAAGGGAAGTATAGCGAAGCAGACAGGAGGAGATGGGGTTGTAGAGGGCCAGATGGAGGTACAGAGAAGCAGACAGGAGCAGAGGAAGGTGTAAATAGAGATATAGAGGAGCAGGAGGAGGTGAAGAGGAGCGGATGAAGGCACAGAAGATCAGACAGGAGCAGGGACTCAGACTGAAGGGTCCCATTTCCTGTCCTTGTTCTAGTTAAACGCAGTTCATTAGGCGTCTCAGAATGGATGTGGTGTCAGGGCACATGGTTTATGAGGAAACTCCAGCACAAGTGATGGATCTGAGCAGACTTTGAGCAGACATAACGACAAGAGGAAGTGCCACGCCGACTTCCTCACTTTACACAGACCTTGTCAAAAGAGCGACACGCATCACAGAACCTCACTGTTCGGAGAATTTAAGTTTTCCTCAACATTAAAAGTGACAGATTTTTGTTTTAAAGAGAGAGAGAGTTGTGTTTTGGTGGGATGGTGTCAAAATATCACACGCAAGAGCTATAAAGAAATGAGGTACTACTTAAAGGAGCTAAATTACACAAAACTGACTCTTGTGAGATTCAAGCCATGTTATAATGTTGTTTCCTCCTCAAAAACATACCTGGAGTTGTGTTTTGTTTCATTCACACGTGTTTGAGTAACACTTTATTATTAGTCTGTCTATATCTACAAACCTCAAAATGCTCTGTTCCACCTTGTGATGTCATGTAGTGGTAGTTTTCAAGTTAACAGCTCCTTTTACCTTTAGGTCAGTAGAGATTGGCAATTCCAAATCTGAAATCATCCAAACTTTTCTAGTGAAGGTGTATGGAGTTTAAAAGCACAGTGGAGCACTTCCCGTATTACCACATGACATCACAAGGTGGAACAGAGTGTTCTCAGTTTTAGAGAAGAACTCAGCCTAAATGTGCAGGGTTTGTGTGTTAAACGTGTGAATGAAACAAAACACAACTCCAGGTCTGTTTGTGATGAGGAAACAACATTATAACATAGATCAGAAAATAGCTTAATAATGGCCCTTTAAAGGTGCACTATGTAACTTTTCAGGTAACTTTTATCCACTTATTTTTTCACCTGCTGCCTGGAGATAGCTTAGTAGAATATCCCAAAATATGGCATTACAGATTGCTGGGTTTCAGATGACATCACTATAGGCCAATAATATTTAAAGGGCCCATATTACGCTATTTTCTGATCTATGTTATAATGTTGTTTCTCATCACAAACAGACCTGGAGTTGAGTTTTGTTTCATTCACACGTTTAGGTTGTGTTATTCACTCAAACAGAAAACACTCAGTTCCACCTTGTGATGTCAGTTGTAATATAGGAAGTGCTCCACTGTGTTTTTAAACTCCATTCACCTTCACTAGAATCATCATCAATTTCAGCTCCTGAATTGCCAATCTCTTCTGAACTAAAGGTAAAAAGAGCTGTTAACTTGAAAACTACCTCTTAATGACATCACAGTTACTTTTGTTTGCTTAAAGCTGAAGCTTGACTCTAAAACTTGAGTCAGGATGTTACCGCGAACATGGTAAAAATAACCCCTCAAATCATACGAAAAGTACTTTTTACTTTTCAGTCCTGTTCAAAAATGTAGTTTTATTTACTTATTTATTTGATTGGGACAATGCTAAAGAACAGACATGATACAAAAGGCTAATTTCCATCCGTTGTCACAGTGGAGTAGAAAGTACAGATACCTGCTCTCAAATGTAGTGAAGTAAAAGTAAAAAGTATTCGCTGTAAAATGTACTTAAGTAAAGTACAGATACCTAAAAATTCTTTACTACTTTTACTTCGTTACCTTCCACCACTGAGCAGATGTGTATTTAACCAAAGCAACTGAAAGTTTATTTAGTAATATTATTTTTTTTATTTTATTATTTTTTAACAAACTCTTATATTGGGAATCTGTCTTTAAAACTCTTCCAGTTCATGGAAATGGGTGAATGCATTTCTTGTTCCAAAAGTCCTAGTCCCCTCCCACTGCAGTTTCATCTTCATTAGAGTTATCGAGCGCTGAGGTGGGCCTTGTGTCTGATCCGGGAGAGACATATGGTTCTGCGTACAGCGCTGTCATCCGATTGGACAGTTCTAGTCCCCGGTGACCCAGCACACGCTCACAGTTACTACAGCAACACACACAGAGTAGGTTTCCATGTTTGCTGGGGACAACATTCATTTCCTAACCTTGACCATAATTATAACTTGCTTAACCTAACCCCTAACCTTAAAGGTCCCATAATACGTGAAATTGACTCTTGTGAGCTTTAAACCATGTTATAATGCTGTTACCTCATCAAAAATATACCCAGAGTTGTGTTTTGTTTCATTCACACATGTTTGAGTAACCCTTTATTAGGCTGTGTTCATCTCCAAAGCTCAAAATGCTCCGTTCCACCTTGTGATGTCATGATAAGTAACCCTTATTAGGCTGTGTTCATCTCCAAAGCTCAAAATGCTCCGTTCCACCTTGTGATGTCATGAAGCGGTACCTTGTAACTTTTCTTCTATACAGATTGGCAATTCCAGGGGTGAAATGATCCAAATGATTCTAGTGAAGGTGTATGGAGTTTAAAAACACCTTGGAGCACTTCCTGTATTACCACATGACATCACGAGGTGGAACAGAGTGTTTTCTGTTTGAGAGAAGAACTCAGCCTAAATATGCAGGGTTTGTGTGTTAAACATGTGTGAATGAAACAAAACACAACTCCAGGTCTGTTTGTGATGAGGAAACAACATTATAACATAGATCAGAAGATAGTGTAATACGGGCCCTTTAAAGTATTTTAAGCTGTATCTGATCAGTAAAATCTGTACCTGAAGAAATGTAAACCTGACTTAAAAACCCTCTACTCAATTTTGTTTCCATGTATTTGAGTAAGAGGTGTCTGATACATTGTACAAGCAGCTCTTGAGCTCAAAATAAGTCTGCTGGGTACTATCTGCATCTAATTATAAAGCATTTTACTGCCCAATAATCAGGAAGTATGCATTAGCATGCTAAGTGCTCTTAGCTTTACTGTCATGGAAAAAGCCCACTCTGGTCTCTGAAAGCTGTGAAAAGCGCTTATAAACTAATGATGTTCTGAATGCATAAGGTAAGTGAGGAGTAACTTTGGACCACTGCAAACTGTTTAAAACGAACTAGTTCAGTTTTTCACATTTTGAATATTGAGATTTTGAACCTGGATATGTTTGTTATTTGGAATATTTCACTATATTATTTCACTATACAGACAGCATAATCCACCACTATTTGAACAGAAAAGTTTTCAGCTGAAATCTCTTAAAAACCTCATTCACTTGAAGCGGTCAATAGCCCCTCTGTCCCTCCTGATTTGTGCTTCAGGTCCAGAGTGGTGCCTGACACATGCTGCGCTGTCTCCCTCCGGACGGTCCAAACTAATGACCACAAGAGGATGTGAGGAGGCAAGCGTGTCACCACGGCAACAGTTTCACAGCGTTACATCAGCGCTCGGCTCGCTGTGTGTGTGTGTGTACTGCGAGAACAAACAGCTATGAGTTGACTGAAAATGTGTTTGAGTAGTTCTGAATAGTTAAAGGTGCGGTTTGTATCCTGCTCTCCTGCTGGTTTAAAAAGATACTAGAATCACAACTGAAACCTTAACCTGCAGATAGAGACACATACAAGTTTGTCTCATTCTCAGTATATGGACAGGCCTCATGTGAAAGAACCTCCAGAATTCACTCACTGAGCTGCAGAGGCTGCACTAGCACTGAGTCATGATTGGTTGCAGGGTTTAAGTAGTGACCATTCAGATCAGAGAGAGGCATTTTAGGTTTAAACCAACTGGACGTCAGCATTGGAACTGGTCAAGAGGATCAAGCAAGTCACTGGTTTTAGTCCAAGTCCCTTCATGTAACCATCATGAAATCGATACATATTTATGTTTGTTGACTATTTAGTACATTTTGTGTCACAAATGTGTCATGTTTAGTCCTGTGTCACTAGAAATACAGCCTCTAAAACCCAAGTCATTCGGTTCAAGTCAAAAGTCAAGTCAAGCTTTTCGAAAAATTTGTCAAGTCTCAAGTCCTGAAAAGTGCAACTCAAGTATCCCACATCTGGTGTTCAAATCCCCCTGTGTGCATACTGTCCTTTGGCAAGACACTTCACCTAACTTGGTGGTGCTTGGGCTATTAGCGCAGATTTGCAGCCTTCCCTTGTCAGTTTGCCTCGTGGCAGTTGTGGCTGTTTTTCAAGCTAACTAACTAGCCCATGGGTAAATAAAACTGCACATACACCAATAGTCAAAAGTTGGACACACCCTTTTTTATGTTACTCCTTTCTGCATTTTATATACACACAGACGACAGCAAATACATGAAGCATTATGTATTGAATGTACCAAAAAAAAAAAAAATCTCCACTAAACATGTTTCAAATTTGATATTCAAATGCTCAAAGTATCCACCCTTTGCTTTGTTGACAGTAATGCAAACCCTCTCAAAGAGCTTGAGTAAAGGCTATCCTTTGTTGACAGTAATGCAAACCCTTGGCCTCCTCTCAAAGAGCTTGAGTAAAGGCTATTTTTTAAAAATCTAGAACAATTTAGAGTTATTTGATCAACAAATATGAAAAAGTGGGTCCAAACTTTTGTGTGTGTACTCCACAAACTGTATAAAGAGGTGGACTAAGTAAGCGTTCGGCTCCAGTCAAAGACGAAGATAACGCCCCTTCCCGCTCGCGCCACTGGTTTAGCATGGAGTGGGCGCTTAGCAACGCTGTCAATCAAACCTGTTGCTAATGCTAGCGAGCTCGACTTAGAGAAAAGAAAGCGCCTTTGTCTGATATTAATGTTCATATCTTGATTTACGGACACAACAGAGAAATGAAAACACCAGGATCATGTAGAGCGGGTTAATACGAACATTTAAGACCAAAATGACGAGCCTGACAGCAGCAATTACGAAGAGCGGGGTGACAGTTTTCCAAGGTAAAGCGAATTGGAGCCAGAGCCGATGGAGCTGGAAGTGCGCCCATGCTCACTTCCTGTTTGGAATGCGGCGGCTAGCAGGTTAGCTCCATGTCCATTTATACAGTCTATGGTGTACTCCAAAGGCAGATTTGTTATTGTACATGACGCTGTTATGATTATGAACAATATAATGTGCGCTAAAATCCTTGTCAAAATGACCAAAACAATGAGTAACAAAAATGAATCCAAATTATGGTAGACATATAGATAGATTCTGGACATTTTGTGTTAGTGTGTTTGTGTGTGTGTGTGTGCGTGTGTGTGTGCGCGCAGCAGTATTAGCCCTGACAGATCGCACTGTTAATTGCTAATTGTGTTTCTCATTAGGCGCGGCAGGGTGACAGGTGTTGTGGAGTGTTGTGAGTAGTTGGGGCCCCCAGATGAATTGGACGGGCCCCTGGTGAGCCGGCTAATGGCTCCCCCGAGGGCCCGCATCAGCCCCGGGGAGCGGCGCAGCACGGGGCCCGGCTTTAGAAACTGTGTCGCGGCGGCGGCGGCCCCTGGGAGCCCCCCCGGGAGGCCCCCTGAGAGAGCTGACACATAACAGTTCCAACTCCCAATGTAAATAGTGTAAACGTGTAAACATTTTGAGTCTTTTGAGCTTAATAGTGTGGGCATATGGCATACAGCATCTGAGGAGAGGAGAAGTGGAAGACGATTACACATTAATAATACAAGAATACAACAGTGATGCCTGCAGTGGCACGTCAGTGTCTAGAAACAGAAAAGTGAAGCATTTAATAAGTTAATAATTAAGTTTACAAAACATATAGATTCATATAAAGTAAAAAAAAAATGTTATTAACAGTGTTTTAAAGGTCCTATATTACGCAAAATTGACTCTTATGAGCTTTAAGCCATGTTATAATGTTGTTACCTCATCAAAAACAGTTGTGGAACAGTTGGAGTTGTGTTTTGTTTCTTTCACACCCTTTTTTATTAGTCTGTCTATATCTCCAAAGCTCAAAATGCTCTGTTCTGCCTTGTGATGTCATTAAGCGGTAGTTTTAAAGTTAACAGCTTCCCTTTTAACTTTTGTTCAGTAGACATTGGCCATTCCAGGGCTGAAATGATCCAAATGATTCTAGTGAAGGTGTAGGGAGTTTAAAAACACAGTGGAGCACTTCCTGTATTACAACATGACATCACAAGGTGGAAGAGTGTTTTCAGTTTGAGAGAAGAACTTTGTGTGTTAAACATGTGAATGAAACAAAACACAACTCCACTCTTTTATATAATTTTAACTAATTATATTTATTCATTGTTATTTGATTGTCCGCTCTTTGATTTGACTGGTTTTGTTGTGTTAGAACTGGTGCATTTATTCATGTTTTGTTTCTTATATTAGTACTGTTTTTACCTGTCTCTGTGCAGCACTTTAGAAACTGTTTATAGGAAACTGTGCTTTACAAATAAAGTGCATTGGATCATTAAAATACTGCGCCTCGGCCTGGGATGTGAACCAAACTCGCTCACACCACAGACCTATGTCAAGTGAGCTAAACTCTGATATACAAATTGTAAGTTTTATAATTAACCATGCTTCATTTCAAGACTGGGCCATCGTGAAAAATTATGATGATTTTTTTTCTAGTTTTTCTTTTACCAATTTTGGTGAACTTCACACTTGTATTTCCTGGCTGGACATTTGCAGCAGGCGTGACATATGTAGAGGTAAATCCATAACTGTTACCTAGCAACTATGACAACAAGAGCCGAAACTAGTCTAAATGACTCAATAGTAATAAATGGATGAATAAACTGACGGACAAATGCCTTACGTGTGAATTGTCTCTGTATTTTGGACGTACGTTTCCGTGTTGATGACAGAGATGGAGGGATTGTGTTTTAGGACTCACTGCTATTTCCTGTATTATTGTAAACAAATCCTACCGACCTTGTGCTTCTGGGCCAGACACTTCTGCTGTTGATTGCAAGTGTGTTACTGTTCCACCTGCCCTTCGCCTGTGTGTAATAGAAACCCTCGCTGGGGCCCTGTGTTTACCGTGCTCCGAGCCGCGTGGACCTGCTTCCTCCTATTGTCACAGGACACTAATTATCTCCTGCCTGGGGCCCCTGGACTGGCCCCGGCTGCACTTGATTCTCATTAGCGGCCTGGGGACGGGCCCCTGTGGGACGGCTCTCTGCGTTAATAATAATAATCGCGATCAGATCACAGTTGGGGCCCGTGTTCTGCGTCTGTGGGCTCCCCGGGGACTAATGGAGAGCAGCGCAGAGGAGGGCCGTGTAAACAGCAGGGAGCACGGGTCAACACGGGGACACTTACAACAACAGTAAGAATAGGAGTGTGCAAAAATATCGAAATATCAACATATCGTGATGCCAAATTTACATGAAGGCAGATGTATTTTTATTGTCCAATAATCAGGAATCAGCTTTACTGTGATGGCAAAACTCCGCTCTGGCCTCTGACAGTTGTGAAAAGTGCTTATAAACTCATCACAGTGAATAATTGTGCTCAGAAAGCAAAAAAAAAAGGAAGTGAGGAATAACTTGGACGACTGCAAACCGTTTAAAAGTTCTGTTTTTCACGTTTTTTAAGCACACTAAATCGTTAAATATGGTTAAATATTGCAAACAAACCTAATTCCCAGGCGTCAAATCGATCCCGGTCAGTCTCAAGTAGGTGTCCCTAAAGAGTCAGGCCTATTTGATATGCAAAAGTTCTAGACCAGGAAGGGACTGGGAATGATCTAAATTAGATTACATTAAAGTCTGGACAGATCAAACAGACCCAGATATATTTGTACGTTCTGGAACCTGAATATCAAGTAAAATAAGTGAGAAGGAAATCAATATTGGCAATTACAAAGCTTTTCGTTGTGACAGGTGATCTACAGGAGGTGGTGTTTCCGTTTATGTCAAAGATCACGTGTCTGTGGACCTTTGATTCTCCTGCTCAAAGCCTAAATGTTTTGAATATCTGTCTCTGTTTGTTAGCTATGTAAATGATCGTGACCTTCAGCACCCAAAAATGCTCTTTATGATCTATTTATGATGCTTCCTAACCTGGAACATTATGAGGTCCTAATAATGGGCGATATAAATATGAACTGGCTGGAGAAAGAGTCTGAAACTTTGAAAGACTTACGCAACGGATTAAATCTCACACAACTAATTTCTGTTCCAACTAGACCTGACCCTAGAAATGTAAATAAAGGCACACTCATTGATGTAACAAACAAACCCCATAATTATGAGGCAAATGGTGTCGGTCCACTTGATTTTAGCAACCACATTCCAATGAGCAGGTATCACAGTGATATCAGGCTAACATCAGCATTTCCCGACCCTGATGTGGCCTTAAACTTTTTATTAACACATTTAATTAAACTGCAGACCAACATGCACCTAAAAGAAAAATTAGAATGAAAAACTCTAACAATCCTTGGTTCAACGCAGAAATAGCACACAACTTCTGCAAAAACGTCTTACTTCATGTCTGCGCTGATCGAGAGTCATGGAAATCCGGCAAAGTTCTGAAGGACAGGAAGCTACCTAGTGTTCATACATTACCAACCCATATTCCATTGGATTCAGTTGTTGTAAATTCTAAAGAGGAAATATGTGATGCTTTTAATAGGCATTTTATCTCTGCATGTGATGTTTTGGATAATAATGATGATCCTTCTGATCTTGATTATGTTGAGTCTGAACCTGAGGCAGATAATCACCTTTTTTCTTTAAGACCTTTCACTCACATGGAGGTCTTAAACGCTCCGCTTCATCCAAAGAAGTCCACGGGAGCTGATGACCTTGATTCAACACGTCTATTACTAGCTGCCCCATATTTAATTCAACCTCTTCTACATATTTTAAATTTATCAAGTCAAATGGCAGTTATACCAGAATTATGAAAAATGGCACATTTTGCCTTTACATAAAGGTGGGACAACTAAAAATGTAAATCATTTCCGACCAATATCTAAATAACCTCATCTTGCAAACGTTTTAGAAACGGTTGTTGCAAAAAAAAATTAGTTTGTTTAAATAAATGCTCCATTTTGTCTTATCAGTCGTGTTTCAGAAAAGGGCAGAGTCCTGTCACTGCAAACACAAAAGTTTGAAATGACATTTTCACAGCCTTTGATACAAACAAGATTTAAATGGACCTATGTAGTTATGTACTTGATGTATTGTTGTGTATTTGAACAGGGGGCGCTCATCAAACACAGTCTGGTGCTCTCATTGGGCTCTCCCTATAAATAAAGATAAATTATTATTAAGTGAAAAATGAAACTTATCTATCTCCATGGTGACAAGCAGGTGACTCCACCAGGCAAAGTTACAGGTAAAGTCTGTGGAAGGGTGAGACTGACAGTAAGAATGCAG
>KN472383.1:0-17789 GCA_000787095.1 Periophthalmodon schlosseri
AAACAAGCTTGTTTCCACCTATAGAGCTATTTTCAAGTCTGTTTGACACTATTATGAAACAAATTATTTTACCAATATAATTAAAAAGGTAAAATGATTAGAGTTGATTCTTTGGCATATATTGTAGTTTACCTAGATCCCCTCTGAACTACTACGTCTGTTTTGTACCAAGATTAACAAACCACTTCCTGCATTAATTAGTCCAGACCAAACTTATTTTTAAGTGTGTATGTTGCAGAGACACATTAAGAGCATCGAGCTAATGAGAGGACGCTTTAAAAATGCGTAAAACAAACACTTGGCTCTAAAACTTATCGTTATAGTTATCAGACCATTTCAGGACATGCCGTAAAAGCAATTGTCTCACTTTCGACTGTTAGATTTGTACTTTCTACAATTTACCACAGTTTTGTAGAAAATTATTTTGTTGAAGCATTGACAGCCTTCCTATACGTTTTAAGTTCAGAACGGATCTAAGTTAAAAATAGCCTCATTATAATGGCGCTCTCCCAAATTGAAGCATATGTGAAGGTGTTGGGGCATGTGAAAATGAGCCGATCCAGTGTAAGTCTGTGGCAGATCCAATTCTTCACAGTTAAACACAAATAAAAAGGTAGCCAGGCTGTAAAATCAAATTGAGTGAGCGTGTTCAAAATGTCTGTACCAGATTTGTATCGTTCTTTGGTCACGCTCCAGACCTAAACTGCACTTGGCAATATGAATTTTAATTTTAGTTTTATTTTATTTTTCACTTTTATTTTAGTTAATGGTTACTATTTTAAGGTATATATACATTTAGATACCCTGCAGTTGCATATTTCATACCTTTACATGTCGACGTTATACATTTGAAATATTGTGCCAGTTACTATGTCTTTTGGAGTCTAAGAAATACCAGGATATTTGAATTAAACTTTTACCCAGCTCACCTTTCTTTAATTGATCGTTGCCTTCCTTTTCACATTACAAACAAATTGCTGCTTAGAGTCTGGACCTCTGCAGACAATTCTATTTCCAGCCATAGACACATTTCTTTTCTGTGCTAATGAGAAAAATGCCCCAAATGAAAAATCTTTATACCATGCAGCAGAACAAATTTAACTGAGACAAGTAGGGTCAATAATTGTAGTGGGTGTATTAACTGTCATACCTGCTTGAAGTAATTGCTGTATACATTCCCATTTTCTTGAATTAATACTATCAGTGGCTAGGTCTACACGCACACCCAAAATACGATCTGTACTGGATTATGGGGATGTGGTGTACATGCAGACTTCGGCCTCTGCTTTGAAACCGTTGGATCCACTATTTCACTCTGCCGTTTGTTTCATTCCAAGCGATGGATTTGAAACCCATCAGTGTATTCTCTATGAAAAAGTAGGATGGCCATCGCTGTCTATTAGAAGAGAACAGCACTGTATGAAATGAATCTATAAGGGACTACTTCAAAAACTGCCAGAATACCTCACGTGCTTGTTAATCATTGATGCCGGAACATTTAATAAAAGGATCACATGACTGCATAAGGCTAAGAAGAGCTGCTTTAAAGTCTATTCTCTGAGCCACAGGAGCCAGTGCAGAGACCTGAGCACAGGACTTATGTGCTCGTACTTCCTGCTTCTTGTCAGGACCCGAGCGGCAGCGTTCTGGATGTACTGCAGCTGTCTTAACGCTCGTTTGGAGAGGCCAGTGAGCAGGCCGCTACAGTAGTCTAACCTACTGGAGACAAATTTATAGCTAAGTCTCTTTTTTATTAATTTATTTTTTACCATTTTATAACGTTCAAAAATCAATCAAAAAAATGCCTGAAGAGGTTTTAGATGCCGTCCATGCTTGTTTCAGTAATTCATCAATCTCTCCTGGGCCCTATTTGAACCCTCCTTACGGTTAGCTGTAAGATTCTACCCAATGCTCAGCCCACAAGCCTGCGTCAGCCATGCTCCCACATGACAATACTCCATAAATATATAAAAGCATGATACAAAACTGTACACAACAACTTAACAAACCTGATGCGATGTGCAGTAGATTCATTAGCGCGTTTGGGAGGCCAGTGAGCAGGCCGCTACAGTAGTCTAACCTACTGGAGACAAATTTATAGCTAAGTCTCTTTTTTATTAATTTATTTTTTACCATTTTATAACGTTCAAAAATCAATCAAAAAAATGCCTGAAGAGGTTTTAGATGCCGTCCATGCTTGTTTCAGTAATTCATCAATCTCTCCTGGGCCCTATTTGAACCCTCCTTACGGTTAGCTGTAAGATTCTACCCAATGCTCAGCCCACAAGCCTGCGTCAGCCATGCTCCCACATGACAATACTCCATAAATATATAAAAGCATGATACAAAACTGTACACAACAACTTCTCCATAAATATAAAAGCATGATACAAAACTGTACACAACAACTTAACAAACCTGATGCGATGTGCAGTAGATTCATTAGCAGGATCCACGCTGATTGTGTTGTGATAGCGCTCTGTGGGGTGAGTGACTTGGCACAGAGAGCAAACGGAGAGGAGACTCAGAGCATCAAAAACGAAAGTGAGACTTAAAAAACATGATAATACGCTGTTTTCCGCAAATATAGCATTTTCAAAACAAAGGTAACATGGTGATCTAAATATGTTATGTGTTAGCTGTGTTGATGGTTTGTGATTATTGTCATGGAAACAAGTTAACCACCAGAGACAAGCGATGGTTAAAAACAATATTTTCACTTCCAAATGTGACACATCCATTGCAGAAACACTATGGGGTAAAGTTTACTCCCTCACAAGACTTAATGACTTTAGTTTTTGCTCAGTGAATTAGCAGATTGAACAAGTTTTTAATAGAGAGGATTAGGGATGTTGAGAGCATTTCCGAGCCACTATTACGCGACAGGGAGCCCACTAACAGGATGAAATGAAGAGGAAGTAGTTGGATGTTCTGACGTGGACTGTCACTTTAGCTCCGAATCAAAAGCCTCACAACTCAGCCTTTATGAGCCAATGATGCAAGATGGTTTTATTATCTGTCACACTCATTCATCTAATCTGTGTTACACCAAAAGACTTGTCAGGGAGTGTGGTCATCGGCATCGCACTTCAATAATCTCATTTAAAACATGACAAGGGCAAATTATTTTAGTTTAATAGTCACTTTTTCACAATCGGATAGCCCTTTATGTGTGACACTGAAGTGCAGAGCATTCTCATAATTAAAACATGAGAAATTATATGAGAATTTGATATGATAATCATTCAATTTTCGGGCCTATTTATTTGAAGGAGCACTATGTAACTTATAGCGCAGGGTAAACAACTTGCTTGTCTCCATGGAGATGTTAGTGCTGTATCTAGAATGTTCAACAGTATGGCATTAATCTAGCATTTCATTATGGGTGTTTTCTTATTTAAAAATACCTTAAAACATAAGCATTCTTATTGTGAGCATTGCCATCTCTCCACAGATCTAACCTGTCACTTAGCCTGGTGGCGGCACTTGCTCCTCCTGGACCTTCCACCAAAAATGTTACATAATGCACCTTTAATAAACTAAATCGTCAGATGGTCAATGGTCACATTTTTATACAGCTTTTTTCCACCTTCAAAGACTCAAAGCACTTTACATCAGGGAACCGCTCACCCATTCACACACACATTCATACACCAGTGTACACGAGGTGAGTCAAGTGTCTTGCCCAAGGACACAACAACAGCATTTATCTGTGGGAGCTGGAATCACACCACCAACCGGTCAGTGGATCTGACCGCTCTACCAATGATTTTTATGTCGAGAGCGGGATTTGAGCTGCCAACCTTCACATCAATGGACCAACACTCTACTAACTGAGCTACTATTAACAAATAATTAACAAAAACGTGCAGCAGTGAATAGGGAGCCATCTTGTTGGCGTCAGAATGTCGTTAAGCAGTGAAATTGCAGCTTAGCGGTTGTGTAGCATCAGTGACATTTAAAATCCACTAAATACAAATTAATATTCTCACCATCTTTGACAGTGTGAGTCTAATTATAATATTTAGCAGCCATGATGGTGCCATTTATAAATAACTACAAACATTATGTTTTTATTGTTCTCTCAGCTTATATAACATCTGACATAATGCTACTATGATAGAGCTCATTTCAATAATATGATCTTTTAATAAAGCTACAAATGCAAGCTGTTCTGTGTGTTCTATTGACCATACCAGTGATGTACAGACTGTTGGGGATTTCCCTTCATTAGGAGTTAATATGAAGGAATAGCATGTACATATAATGAGTGTATGGTTTCATGGTTTCTGCATTCATACGGACCTAATCAGCTAATTGTGTGTAGGTGGTGTGTAATGCTCCAAGATATGGATACTTCCAGAGCCATACATTAATGTTCGGATTAACCTTGTTTATCTTCGTCTCTTTCCTCTCATCCTCCTCTTCGTTTGCCTCCTCTCCTCTTCGTCTCTATGGGAATCCCTGAGGCTTTTCCAAATTTATGAAAATTGACTCTGCGTCTCTTTGAGCAGATGCTCCTGCTTGGCAGTGAGGAGCGCTTCATTAGTTATTTAAATCAGAATTGCCCAGGACTGCATATCAGACACTAAATTAATTTGATATATGGCCCAAGAAAATAGAGCTATTAGTGAGGAAGCAAAATGCCAATGTCAGTGGATAGATTTACATGCATGAAAACAATACAATGCAAGATAGGATTGTATTATAGAACAACTAATGAGCTCTCATAGTCTCATAAGAGATTTCAAAGAAGCTCCTCCCATCAGACAGATATTCAAAGAAGCGGCAAGGCAGGCAAGTTTATTTGTATAGCACAATTTGTACACAGAGTAATTCAAAGTGCTTTACAGAATAAGAAAGACATCACAATAAACAATAAAATCACAATAAAAACAAATCAAAACACAAATAATCATAAAATTAACATTAAAAGAGAAGAGTGCAGAATAAAAACCTTTCAGTCATAGGCACAGATAAACAGAGCTAAAAGTGAATTACCAGAACCCTGTCAGAACTGAAGAAGCTACCTGGATGAGTGACAGAATGTATTCACTCTTACAAACTTTTGTCCAGTTGACAGAATTCAATTTTGTTTCACAATGGAACCCAACTGGACGACTGAGGGATTACACAGAAGTTGAAAAAATTCAACTGGACTTCAACAGGTGGTTCTTGGTATTAACAAGAATTGCAGACATGCTTTGCAGAAAAAAAAAAGCATTTCTTATTGCCAAACTATATTTTTCACTTCATGAATATGCCCTGTGGATTTGAAATTGTGAATTCTTAGCCAACTTTGGAAGCCATCTTCATGTGCCCGATAATGTAAAGTAACCGTGAATCACGGAAACAGACGTCTTTTCAATTCTGAGCAGCACATTTACATGCAGTTTAAAACATTTTCATATCAGTGATGAATATGAGACAACCTTAGCCGCAGTATGACAGTGGGCAGTTGCAGATAAGCGTATTTTCTAACCTTGAAAACAGCAAAAAAGAAGAATTCACTATCTGTTTGCCAGTTTCTATCTAAATCATATACCCCACAGCTTACATAAGTATAACACAATGTCCAGCCGGATGTCATTCCACTGTCACATGGCCTGTATACGAATCATGAATTTTACATAGCCACTGGTGCCCTTCACTCTGATGATGATGTATGACCACAGGGGGTTATGGGAAATGGGCTGTAGGCCATGTACAGTATGGTGTCTTAGGTATGGGCACTCTACATGTCATCTTCACCAGCGAAACCTGACAGGGCGGCCAATTATATGTATTTAGAAACCATATTGTGAATCCTGAGGGCCGCTTCTAGTGTCACGGTGGGGGAAACGTGGGCACTTAAATGGATAGATGTGTTTTGGCAGCTGTTGAAATGAGTGGAGCCTCGTCACAGTTTGGGAGTGGGAGGTAGATGCCGGTTTATTATACAGACGAAGGGGCTGCTTTTGCTGTGTTCATGCATGTCAAAGTCAATCCTTCTGAGTGTGTGAAACTTCTCTGTGTTTTACCTTCTAACTTTGTTTTAGTGCTTAACTTGTTTCCTCACTCTTTTGGATTTATCCATAGACTGTATATATAAATGGACATAGCTAACCTGCTAGCCGCCGCATTCCAAATAGGAAGTGAGCATGGGTGCGCTTCCGGCTCTATTGAATCTGGCTCATTCAATTCACTTTACATTGAAAAATTGTCACCCCTCTCTCTGTAACTGCTGCTGTCAGGCTCGTCATTTTGGTCCTAAAAGGTTTGAAATTAACCCGCTCTACATGATCCTGGTATTTTTATTTTGCTATTGTGCCCCTAAATCAAGATATGATCATTAATAACAGACAAATCAGGCGCCTTCTTTCCCCGAGGTCGCTCCCTCTAGCGTTCGCAGCAGTTTTGATTAACAGCATTGCTAAGCGCCCGCTCCATGCTAAACGAGCGGTGTGGGCGGGAAGGGGCGTTCAACAACCTCGCTCCAGATTAGCGATTTTGGTTGCTATGATACTTGCGGTCAGAATTCCAAATATGTAACTTGGCTCCAAATTTGCCCCTGTAACTGCTAGCCTTGATGAGCTTCATTTGGCTGGAGCCGAACGCTATGGGTGACATCGCACTCACTTAGTCCACTTCTTAATACAATCTATGGATTAACTCAGTGATGATTACCTCAATTTGATTTTAAATTATAAATATATCTTCCCACTCTGTCATGTAGTTTGTGTATCAAAAGGATCTCCAGTTTATGCCAGTAGGATCTGCAAATGCATTCTGCTTTATATCTGGCACATATCACAGCACATATCACATAGGTACCCGTAAGGTACCAAAAAAATGAAGGTACTATTTGTACCAAGAAAAAAGGTCCCAAAAACTGCTGAAAAAGTTCTGATGTCTATAGAGAGTTACTATTATGACTGCAAATGAATAATTGAATTTCTGATCATTATAATTCTGTTTTGTCATTCCAGATAATGAAGAATACACAAAAAGATACATGGAATTTCATGGTCGTAAAACCAAAAAAAAAACAAAAACAATTGAAACCTCTATTCAAACTTTAACAATCTTTTGGCTTTCTGTTTATTAAGTCAATAAACCCTTAAACAATCAGCAGCTTGACGTTAGCTGCTGCCTCTATGACGTCATAACCCACCACACTGCATAAATGATAAGAAGCGATATGGCAATAAGCAACTTTTTGTATGATATGCTTGATAAAGTAACAGCACAAATCCATACTGAATGTTTGTTACTTCAATGCAGTGCTCAAGAAGTGTATTCAAGTTTTCGTCTATTTCATTTTTATTTTTTTTTTACAATAAACCCAGCATCCCTGCAGCATTCTTTCTCCGTTTTATTCTAATTAAAATCCCCTCTGCTCACAGCCTGTTTTCAGGGCTGCGAAAGGTTTCCAATTTGTTCCTTGCAGTGTGCCACCTTGCATTATGCACTGTCATTTAACATGTCATTTGCCACAATTTGTTGCTTGTTTATATGGAAATCACTAATCCAATTAGGCTTAACCGCGCACAGGCCGAGCTGTCAATACTGTCACTGTGTCTGGGTCTGTGGGGAATGGGACAGTTTTATGTCTTCTTTTGTGCTGTCGCCATGGTGATGCTGTCTTACACATGGCTTATTATCATCGCCTCTTTATACTATTATTGGTTTAAAAATAACACAACAGGCCAAAGTGAATGCATTGTTTATACTGTTTAGAAAATCCGCTTGTTGTTAGGGCAGGTTAATGTACATGGAGGTAATAAACTATTTCTCACAACATATTGTAAAGTTGCCTCAGTAAGAAAACATTTGTTTTAGCACAGATTTCTAGATCACGAATGCCCCTACACCACACTCCCTTTTATGGATAATAAGAGATCTCTTTTTGTACTATTTCCCTGTGTATTTATCAGCATTAAAGGGCCCATATTACGCTATTTCTATTCTATTTCTATATTCTATTGTAACGTCGGTTCCTCATCCAAAACATACCTGGGCTTTTGTTTTGTTTCATTCACACATATTTAAACACCCACACCCTGCACATTTATGCCGAGTTGTTCTCTCAAACAGAAAACACTCTGTTCCACCTTGTGATGTCATGTGGTAATACAGGAAGTGCTCCGCTGCATTTTTAAACTCCATACATCTTCAATAGAATCGTTTGGATTATTTCAGATCAGGAATTGCCAATCTCTACTAAAAGGTACAATGTAGCTGTTAACTTGAAAACTACCACTTCATGACATCACAAGGGGGAACAGAGCATTTTAAGCTTTGGAGATGTAGACAGGCTAATAATAAAGGATTACTGAAACATGTGTGAATGAAACAAAACACAACTCCAGGTATGTTTTTGATGAGGTAACAACGTTCTAGCATTGCTCAAAGCTCACAAGAGTCAATTTTGTGTAATATAGGACCTTTAAATTAGCAACTTATTCCCAATATATGCTGACCAATGTTGCTTTAGGGCAAGCTTCTACTTATTTATTGCACATTGACTGATCCATTGTTTGAATAAAACACAGCTACATTTTGTTTTAGCAGGTCTTTTTAACTCAGAATATATTGGAACATATTATCTGAGCAAGGACAATGTGACACGCATTTACCTCACCATATCAGGGAAATATACTGCAAAAGTATGAATTAACACAATGAACTTTTCCTCTTTTGCACTTACTTTCATTTGGTATCATCTTTTACAAATGGGTTACATGACTTAAATAGGCTCCAGCCTTACAATATACATTCCTGGCAATTATCCCATCCTGCGTGAGATTAGCGCGTTGCCGTTCTGTGATCCTTATTATAAGTGGGGCCGAGCGGTGGAGAGGTTTTAGGTGATCAATCTTCCACCATCTTCTCTCATTTTCTACGGTCAGTGCCTCCAACCGGCCTGCCCTTGTCGCTTGAATGCTTCGGCCAATTACATCTGTAACTATGTCATCTTATTACCCGCCCCTTCCGCCATATTGACCCCAACACTATAGGCCCAACCACCAACCCCATGGCACCAATTATTTTCTAATGTTTTCTTGTTAGCATGCAATCCGACAGAGGCCCCAATAAACAAACTCGCCGACTCTACCTGTTTGTTGTTATTATTCGTTTTCCGCATGGATTAGGTTGTAATTAAATTGAACACATGCGTGAACACTGAAGCATTATGGCAGGTAATAAAGGCCAGATAATAGTTTATTGGCAGGGATTTAAAGTGGCGGCTACCTGCACTTGTGTTCTGATTTATTAAATGTCGATGCTTCGGGCCTAATAGAGAAAGAAATGCCAGAAAATTGACTTGTCCAGCACTATTTATTCATAAATGAACAAGATTAAAAATCATTCAAGTGGATTGTCTGACCTTCTTGTCTGGCATATACAACTGCTGCTCAGTGTCCATAAATGAGGGAATTGGAAATCAGGACAATCAGGTTTTTTTTTTTGTTGTTTTTTTTTTTAATTTGCCATGTGCACACGCTGGAAAGGCCAAAGGAAGCATTTTGGCAAAGTGGTTAGTCTATGAGCTGGTAGTCATGGCTCCAATACCCCCTGAGTGGAATATGTACCTTTCACCTATTTTTGATTACTTAAAAATACATTCAACTAAATAACTGAGGAGTAAATGGTATTTTTAGTCTGTGTTCTTTATCTATCTGCGTTATCCCCAGTTGTGTGTTATCCATCAGTTTTCGAATCATGACAAAACGCTGCCATTAGGCCAGTCTCGATAATTACTATATCAACTTTTGTTCAATATATGAAATTTGGAATTATTTTTTGGGGGGCTCATTATTTATCGTGTGAACATTTTTGTTATTTTAGTTGTTAAACCACAACATTTGAGCAGTAGAGGATAGAATAAGTGACTTCTATGGCTAATTATTGGTTCATTCTGTTATTTATTTGTTGCAGGTCAGGCCTTCTAATGATCCTGTCTATTTAGAAATGGTTTACTGGGATTATCCTGCATTATTTTTATTGTGTCAGTGGCAAAAAATAGTTTGAATATCATCATTTATTGTTATACCTCTCTGTAGCGATATATATTGTGCTTCAAGATGTGTTATCGTTGCCATTGAAACTAACAATTTAAAATAAAATATCTTTTGAATGGTGAAAAGTCCTCAAAATTGTGCCTATAATGGGAAGCTGAAATCGATGAATATGATTATGCTTCAATGGAATTTATTAGAAACGCAGTAACAATTGGGCTGGCCTATAATATATTAAAACATGCTTCTCATTCCATATAGTTGACTGTAAATGAGCCATGGGCAGATTGTGGACCCGGAGGCAACACGACTGCTTAAATTAGGCCACTCGGAGGAAAGAGGATGTGAGGGTGGGCCTTTGTATGGGGCGTATGCAGAGTTCGTTGGTGCTTACCCACACCACTATTGATTGTGCACTTCTATCATTAGCTGAAGTAGATCAAAGCTGCTTGTTGGGCCTGTGCTTGGCCAGTGCACTGGGTCACTTCACACGATGACCTAATTAGCAAATGAAGGTTTTATCACTGTCACCAGCTCTCCATGCACACACTCATTTGAATACTGGTTCCTCAAAACTTGGCAGCAAGAACAAAAATCTCTACATATTTGTGAGGTTTGACCAAAGTTGTTACGTATACCACATGTTTTTATTTTTCTTACATAATTTAGTTTTGATCTATTTTGAAATGGCTGATAGCATTTCCTGAGTGCTGGAACAGGATGCAGTACTTTGAATATTGATTTTGCATGGATTTTACGCCCAATAACCTCCCAGACGCATTAATCTCAATCTGGCAACGCTTGGGACCATGTCATTCCTGAGTGCGTTTATAGGGTGTTTTTAAATGTTTTTGTGTATTTATTTTTGGTCTACAAAACAAGGAACTGATCATCTGAACGTATGAATTATCTATGTCTTTTCAGAGCAAAAATTTCACATTGTCGAGAACAATGTTTGCAAGTATTGTGTTCCTCTAGCGTTTAACATTTTCAAGTCAGTGGTACTTCAGGAATGAATATTGGAAATGTGAAATAGCAGCAGGCATTTTCAGGAAACTTTGGTTGAAAAGACCTTGCCTTTGTTGTATTACTCATTACCTCTCTACAATTTGGCTTTGGGAAAAATCCAATTTGTTCTTTGTTATTTGCACAAAGTAGAGCTATGTCGAGCTGCCATGTCAACTTTGATATTCCACCAGTGCTTGGTCTCTCCTCTGCAAGTTAAAGGGAATAGTACTGAGCAAAGTAGAAAGAAGAGGGCACACTGAGCAGCATAGTCAATATAAAAACTAGGAATGTGAAAGGAATTCAGTTTGTCCTTCAAAGAAATCATGTTTACAGTCTTTCAAGTGATTGAAAGTTTCTTGGGTTTCTCATCGTAATTATTCTCAATGCAGAGCTCCAACAATGGCTTTTATGCAGATGGGAATAATGCCAAACTGAACAAAGGAAGTTTTTTTTTTTTCCTTTTTTTTTTTTTTTTTTTTTCCATAGTGAGGGATTTATACCAATGAAAAGGTTTCAGTCAAGGTTGAAGGTACATGTAAAGATTGTAGGTTTATAATAAAATATGATTCAATACATCCATTTGATAACCATAGACCTGTTGCGCAAGTAGAATATGAAAACCCAGTCAATCACCAGGAGAAAATACAGAAATATATGTATGTATCAATAGTTCCAACTGAAATGGTTTAAGGGATAGTCAGGCTCACAGAGGTTGTCAAGAAACTAGCATTTCAGGAGGAAAAAGTACTTGATACAATTGTGGTGGTTAGTGCTCATGCTTCACTAGGCCTGTCAAGATAATTACTATATTGACTTATTCAATATATGTTAGATGGAACATTATTTTTTGGGGTTCAGTATTTATTGTGTGTACATTTTCTTTGCACTACTGAGAAATTTTGGGTTGTTTTTTAGCTTTGTGATCAGATTTGAGCTGTGAAAGGTTGAATGAATAATTTCTATGACTCATTACAGATGCAAACTAAGTACTAGTGTCTGCTATTTATTTATTTATTGCGGCTCATATTTTTTTTTAACAATATTATACATTTAGAATAGTTTTTGTGGTTTAAATCTGCTCTTGAGCTATTGCGTCAGTGGCATACACTAGTTTCCATATTATCGTTTATCGTCTATATATATGTATCGTCTTCAGCAGTATATTGAACTTCAAAATGTGTCATGGTGACAGGCCTAGGATAAACCATAACTCACATGTATTCACTGATTAATCTGGGTGAATATTGGAACAGGAACAAAGCCAGTTAAATATCTCAAAGACAAGTCAATGGTTTAAAAACCTAGCATTTTTACGTTGGTGTTGTAGGGTACAATTTTAAGTTGGAGACTACTGGGAATACCAGCTGCCACAGTGGGATAGCTGTGGCTGTAGTGGAAACTGCGGTTTTGTCCTTAAGCAAAACACTTTATTAATATTGCCTTGTGTAAATGTGGAGTGTGTGTGTGTGTGTGTGTGAGTGGTTTGTGGTAGTAGGAAGGGCAGATGAATGATTAATGCACTGTAAAACGGTTTGGGAGTCTTCAAAGGAGCTATATAAACCACATACATTACTATAATCATCATTATAGTGGTGATATTCCATCTTCAATCACTAGCCTTTCTCGCCTGCCCCAAGACTGCACATTTCCATACGCTGCATATATTTTACTAACCCCGTGAAGACAAAAGCCAACATACTAAAAGGCTACATTTTGACATACACTGAAAAAATCAACCTTTCCTCCATGTACCCCTGTCACCTTCACTGCCATGCACAGACTGTTGGGACTCCTGAGGGCAATAGTTCACACACAGAAGCCTCTTTGCAGCAAAAGATCTTTGATTCAACTTTGGTCACTTTGTCGTACGTGCCACTCAGAGGACCCTCCCTGCTTTAATAATGGCACTTTCCCTGTCCTCTCTCTCCATTAACCACTCCTTTCTGTTTTACCCTTTGCCCCTCTTCTTGTTTTTTCACTTGCACCCGTCGCCCCAGCCTTCACCGAGGGGCTAGGACTCTTGTGTTTGTTTGGCGTGGAGGATGACATTGTGAGCTATGGAGGTGTCCCGATCCATTACTGACAGGGGCTAAGTGGTGCCGTGCTGTCCCGCTGTCCGGCCATCTCCCTGACTGGCCCCCACCCAAGTCATTAAAGTGTCTGGTCCCGGCTGAGAAATAAAAGTCCATATCGCATTGGGGTAATTCGTCTGTGTGCTCAATCACAGTTATTGCGGTAATATAAATGGCTCATTGTTATCCCCGTGCTGATAATGGAGAAGAATAGGGAGAGAAAAAGCCAAGAAGGAAAGACGGAAAAGTTTGAAAAGTTAGCTTGATTATTCACAAAGTCCTTTTGCCTCACAGTCAGAGGGTCCCATATTTGATTAGTGCACCTAGCTAGTTACTTTTGACCAGGATTAGGAGAAAAGTCACTGGTTGGTCTGCTGTTGAAGCTCTGTGAGGTGACTGCTAGTGTTAATGTGCTATACAAAAATACACTGAATTGAACTTGTAATTTGACCCTGCTGTGCTGGTTCAAGTTAAACGCAAGGAACACATTTAAAGAGATTTCAAAGCCAATGTTAAAAGCACCTCTACTATTTCCACCATTAACCTCTTCCTCATAGCACCCCAGCCAAAAAAGCATGTATTGCCCTAAAATACTTTGAAAAACATGCATTCTGCTGTGAGTGGGGTTGCCTCTTCACAGACATAACTCATAAACTGGGCAGGTGGATAGCACACCACCTGCCTGGCTCCATGGAAATGCTCTTGCGTTGCCTAGAATCTTCTATAGAAGGGCATTAAACTTCTATCTTCATAGAAAATGTTCCAAAGTTTGACTTTAACTTTCTCTGTATGTGTTGTGATGCAGTTGGCATCCCAGAGGTGCTTACGCAGAAGTGCTTTAAAAATTCCATTGCTTCCGATTCCATTAGTGTACTTTATGTAAGACTATTATTAGTTTGAAAATGACTTTACTTTTTGTGAATTTATCCTGACCTTTGAATATTGTGAACCAGAAAGTCTAGACTCCTAATTTAAGACTTGTTATGTAGTTTAGAGGACTATTTGCGCGTAATTTCACAAAATATTTCCCTTTTTGCACAGAGCCACATACAGCCTCATATTTCTTCTCATTTACTCTCTCTAAACTTCAGTTATAATTAGCAGCTTGGTGATAATTGCAGCTTGACCCAACCCACTGTCTCCTCCTTTGGAATTCAGCAAGAGGAGCAGAGGGAGGAGAGAAGAGACCAAGGGACCTAATTGTTGGCTGGAGTATGGCCTCTGTGTATCTGGATGAATGAGGTGATTAATATGCAGGGAATGCCATGTCCTCCCAGCTCAGCCCATAGACGGGAGGGAGCGGCCTATTTGCGGGGGGTGAAATTGTGTGTGTGAGAGGTGACAGAGGAAGAGGCACAAAGACTGGCTGTGTCTGACTGCACCAAACTGGGCTCAACAACAACTACATCAAAACGCTTTCTGTGGCCTTGGAATGCATTGCCCACCTACAAATAGGAGTCAGATTTGTGCCGAAGTTTTGCTGTCTGTCTATTGAGTATTGTTTTATAATTTAGTTGGATTTTGTCAGTTTTGGTTAGTTCTTGAATTAGTCCTGGTTTGTTGAGGCCTTATTGCAAGTTTTGGCAGAGATTACACCTGACACCTGGTTTAATCCCCCTAAAGTTTTGTCAACATTTGAATGAATGAATGAATAAAGAAAGAAAGAGTTATTAGTTAAAGATGGGATGAGATAAGATGGGCTGGGGTTTGGGTTTGAGTCAGGGTGTGAGTCAGGATTAGTTGTCAGCACCATTGTAATCTTGTAATGAAATATTTTGCTTTGATCACACATCTATTTTGGCTGGAGCAAATTAAATAGCAATTGCATGAAGTTAGCGCTTGGACAAGAATAATGAGATCTAATTGAAGACATAATGAAGTTTTGCGTGTGTCTCCATTTGCCTGACTCCATCTCCAGATCAGGCGGTACATTTGAATATTTATTGCTTCCTCTCTAATTAGATGCAGGTGAACATCTTCCCTTTTTTTCCTAGAGCCAACTGTGCAGTGAGGTGAGTTTCAGTTCACAGTGCAGGAATTTCTGAGATGTATCGATGCCATGCAGGTTTTGTTTTGGAGAAATTTTGAAGATTGACTGTCTGATCGTCTGAAATATACTAAAAGGATCATAAAAGAGCTGATACTTCAATATCAACCAGGCATGTTTTGAAGCACGTTTCTAATGGATTGCAATAATTTTGTTTGAATAATGTCATCAGGATCATGAAAAAATAATAACGAATGAATGAAAAAATAAATTGAGATATACATTTTGGACAATACTGGGTGACAGCGGCTCAGTTGGTAGAGCGTTTGTCCTCTGATCCAAAGGTTGGCGGTCCGATTCCAGCTCCCACAGATTAAAGCCGCCATTGTGTTTTTGGGCAAGACACTTAACCCACCCTGCCCCCACTGTCTGTGTACACCGGTGTATGAGTGTGTGTGTGAATGGGTTAGTGGTTCCTTGATGTAAAGCGCTTTGAGTGTCTTGAAGGTGGAAAAGCGCTATGTAAAAATCTCACCATTTACCATTGCCGACCTCAAGCAAGAAGTCAGTTTTTTAACAATACAAGATTTTATGACCCTATATTACAACGTGCCTCCTTGTTTGTAAAATGTTTGGCTCTGATTTATGAATTGGTGAATAGTTATTTAGTATAATTAATATAGATTGTGTACACAGTATAGATATTTTCACCAACTGATTCTGCATTTTTACAACCACGCCAGTGCCATAGCCGTGAATGACGTGATATCACCCTCCCAGCTGTAGTATATTAACTACTTTGTAACTGACAGTTCTTATGCCAGTGAATAAAGTTTCCTCATTATGAAACAAAGGTTGCCATTCAACGCAGAAAAGCCATTCTTTCACAGTCATTTGAAAGACTTGAATGGACAGAGGAAATGACTCCCAGCCATAGAAACACTCCTGCTATTGTTTTGGTACAAAATCAGCCCTCGAGAATGTGACAGTCAGAGAACATCAGTGTCAGCTTTGCAATGGTTCCAACTCTTTGGTTTTTAGCACGTTTAAATTCTTTTGGTTGGCTCCTACAGTGTATCTTTGTGTAAATGACTGCACTCGTGAATAGACACTTGCATCGATAAAACGCCTCAGGCCAGTGGTTAAATCTACACAAGGAAGGATTTCAAAGCTAGATGAGCACTTGACAGACTTGTAATCTGCGCCGATAAAGAAAAAAAAAACTATTTATTTATTTACAATCTTGCACATGAATTAGTATGCGATTATTTCATTGCCAGTCATGCAAACATCAAACCCATAGGGATGTCTTTCCAAGTGGGAGTGACATGAGATTTCAATTACAATTAAAGTGATTTTGTTTTCGCTCGCGTGCGTCAACATCTTGCCACATTATTGCTCAGTGGGAGGTTTGCAACAACAGATTTCTCACAGCCCAGCAGGCGTTCAGCTGAAACCAGACTCCCAAAAACAAGACGATTGGAACTTTTTAGATGATTTTATTGCACTTAGAAATGTTTATTCACAATGTACTATGAAATATAGGTTGGATCTATAAAGGTAAGTACTAAACTAAAAAGAAGGAGCCCAGGAGGAGTAGCTGACTGTTTAGATCAGCTAATGTGAATCCTATATAATCTAAAGTATTGCAAGAATAGCATGTACACTACAACTGGCTCACTGTACCCAGCAAATTCACATCACCTGTTTGTCACCATGGATGTGTTTAATGCCATGCTGTGAAACTTTCCATGCAAAGAGATAGCTTCCCTATAGAAAGTTACATAGTGCACCTTCAAAGTAGCCCTAATAATAACATTCTTGACCTCCATGTGTTCTTTCAGTTCTGTTCTTTCAGGGACAGTGGTTGTTGTTTGGAGGTGAAGGCGATGAGGGATCAGACCAGTGCTATAGTTTCACAGGTCTGTGGAGGTGAACCTGATCCCGGGATAAACCTGTGTAGCACCAGAGCCACGTGGTCTCTCCTTTGTCTGCAGCAAAATAAAACTCACAGCACACAGGGAATATTTTAAATAGGGTAAAAGTAGAACAAAGGACAAGACAAAAATAACATGATAGAAAACTGTAGTAATTGTTTCTGTTGATTTGTGGCCTGGAGTCACACTGTGGCACAGAAAACGTGTTGCAATTAATGTGTCCAGTTTGAAATTGCATAGACGTGATTAAAATGACTTGAAAATGGTTTAAAAGAGACACATTATCCGGAATGGACTTTTAAGAGGTTTTCACCCTGTTATAATTGTTTTCCCTTCCCATTAACTCATCCAAAGTTGTATTTAGTGTGAATCATGTATGTTTGACTAACCTTTGTTCTCCTGCATTCAAGACACCATTGTTCCAAAAATTCTGGTTTTCCCCTACCCCCCATATATGCTTTCTGTTGTGGACTTGCTTTGCTCTCCTTTTTTTTTTTTAAAGCAGTGATACACATAGGATCCACCATGGTCATGTATTTTGTCACAAATAGAAAAAAAAAAATCAAATCAACCGCTCGCTACTGTAAACTGTAAATGGTAAATGGCCACATTTTTATATAGCGCTTTTCCACCTTCAAGGCATTCAAAGCGCTTAAAATCAAGGAACCACTCACACATTCATACACCACTGAACGCAGACAATGGGGCTGAGGTGGGTTAAGTGTCTTACCCAAGGACACAGTGACAGCATTCATCTGTGGGAGCTAGAATCGCAGGTGGAAAC